>JAECUM010025995.1:0-31346 GCA_016617855.1 Megalonaias nervosa | reverse complement strand
TTATTCTGATGAAAGAAAAGGTTAGATTGATGATAATGAAGCCAATTTATGACATCAGTACTCAAAACGAAATGGGCGATGATTTAATGTCCTAAAACATGTGCATACAAAACAAACTTTGAAAATGGCAGGGCGTTGAAAAATATTATTAATATTCATTCTGTTAAAAATCAGTTATCTCGTACACGTGCATGTAAAAGATACGACATTTGCTATTGAATGTAGTCCTAACAGCGGTAATAGTAGCAGTAACATTGTAGTAGAGACCGTTCCGGTGGCCTGAGTGGATGCAGATTTTCAGATCACATTCAGTGATGATAACAATAATTAAGCAGCAACATCTTTGAAAGTAAGAGCAGTGTAATATTTAGAAGGAATAAATTACATATTTGATGTTTATAAATATGCATATTTGTTTGCGGTTAAATTTACAGTACCGTACAACTTGAGCATTTTTTAGAAGGTCAGACTACAACGGTTAGACAAATTTTTGTGGGTACATGTTATGGAGGACAGTGCTTGATTTAATCAGAAGTGGAGTTTCTTCTACGACTACAACACAAGAGAGACAATAATCGACATTGCAGCTTTGCAGTTTTAACGAAGTGTTTGATACTGTTAAGAAAGATGGAGAAATTCATTCTGAAACATTTAACAACTCAGCAATAGAAAAAGTCTGTCAAAGATGATTTATTCCTATGTTTTTCAAATGATACAACAGTTTACAGACGCCGATACATATTTCTTTGAACAACAAAAGCACACATAATTAACAACGTAGGTTCTTACAATATTTACACGGACAATCACTGCATCTGACTCGATTTAAGGAGTATATACGATAAAAATAATTAATCATAATTATTTACTGCAATTGAGCAAGGTTTGACGCTTTATTTGCCTTCAAATCAACGGAATGAAAATATTGATGCTCACAAAATGTGTAATAATTTTGTTTCAGAAAGGCCATGTGAATATTCAAATCAGTCAATCAATCAATCAGTTAAAATCAAATATGCTTTCAATAGATGGCACATCATGACATCAAACCTCATGAATTAATTGGCTGTAATAAAACTATGTATTAAATCTGAAAGAAGTTAAATACAAACATTTTTCGACGAGATTATTATCATCTGTCCAACATTTCCGCTCAGCTAGACTTACGATAGAAAATGGTTCCTCAAAAGATGAAAAGGGGCTCATGACAGATCTTCAGGATTAACTGACAGATCTTGAGAATTAACTGAGAGACCTTGATGTTTAAGTATCAGATCTGGAGGATTAACTGACAGAACTTGACGATTAAATGACAGATCTTGATGAATAACTGGATAAATGGTTAGAGTTACTAATATGGTTGGCCCCAAATTTACAGCAATATTACAGTGGTATCGCATTACCCTACCCATGGGTGGTAAACCACTGTGAGGAGCTGTTGCACTCACGAGGGTACAGTAAGTTTCTGAGGTAGGCAAACTGTGAAAGACATATATAGGCCTTGGAGTAAAAGGAATTTTTCGTCAGTTACCTATTAATAACACATATGCTACGGTTTAATCAAAAGTATATTGTTCTGGCATAACAAAAATATCCTTTTTTGGCGGTTTTCTTCTTCTTCTCCTTTTTTTCGCCCTCTCACCCCCCCCCTCCCCGTTATAGATCGCTTGAACAGAGTATTTTCTCAGCGTTCCTTTTCTTTCATGCTGTACTACGTATCTTAAGGATAGCCTTTTGGATTTCGGAATTTCCCACCAATACGAATTCTCTACCACGGTTAAATGTTTGCAATAAATTTCATTGTTTTCACCTTCTGTCACATTTTATCACATTTAAAGTATTTTGCACGGATACTATGAACTTTTTTTTTCAATTCCTTTTTTTCATGGAACCTGATCAGAACACAGATACGTCACCATAGGTGATTTTATCAAAATGCAACACTATCAATGGAACATATACACCTGCGTGCAAATATTAAGAGATACCACGACATATGAGGTTTTATTACCGAATAAATGTTAATGTTACATAAATGTTTATTTTCTAAATCAAACATAAGAGACATGCGTTTAATTATTCAAAACGAAACAAATTGTATTTACCTCGTAATTACCAGAAACATCCTTGAAAACAGTATATGCTCAATACTGCCATGGCAACTCGTACTCTGGTGCCATAAAAATAGTTTCTTGAGAAATTATGTAGATTCTCTTGTATTGGGCGAACATAACGAATATGTTCTTTATAGACAAGGGGATCCAGAGGAATAATTTGCTGTGTTGTATCAAAGTGCAAAGCTAGACGGAAGTTTTTATGGATTACCATTACTCAGATGCTATCCTTTCAAAAATGGGTAAGATAAAAGCGCTAGAGCGACTTTGATTTTGTCCAATTTGCCTGGGCCAACTGGCTCCTGTCAATGGAGAATTGGCCTATAGGCCAGTAATCTATTTTATTACATCGACTAAAAGGAAATGCCAAAATCTGAAGCAGTTTAAGTCAGGTATTGTTTTACAAATTTCATTCCTATTCTCCTAAATCTTATTGCGGGTTTTCTTAAAGGAGGAGTAAAACATTTCTAGCGCGTATTGATACCAGGGATTGAAGTTCCGCTGTCAAATCCAAGTTTTAGTATTGTATTCAGTCGAGTTGTATGCACTAAATATTTTATCGTTTGTCGAAATGTGTGTGTATGAAGTATTTTGATTCAGCCAATGCCCATTTGTGCAATTCTTGCAGAGAATTATTTTGAAAAAGCTAACGCTGGAATCTAATTGTGCTTTGGAATTTGTTTCTGAGCATTTTTTAACACACCCTTCATTTCATCTCTACGCATTTATACATGTAGGCATAAAAATGTATGGGTGTTTATCCTCTGTGTGTGGAGGAGAGAGAGAGAGAGAGAGAGAGAGAGAGAGAGAGAGAGAGAGAGAGAGAGAGAGAGAGAGAGAGAGAGAGAGATCAAAGAGAGTAATATAGCTTATTACGGTGAGATGCATCTCCTAAATGGGAAAGGAACATATTTCAAGAGATGATACGACCATTCAATAATGTTATTACAATATAGTAAAGATACTGTTATTTTTTTTCTCCATGGTTATATGTTATATATAACTGTATTTTGGACTTGACTGGGTCCAAAATCAAGTTCATTGTGTACCTGACCTGTAACTTTTATTTTGTAAATATATAATACGTAGTCAATATTTCTCTATGAGTCTGGATTAAATATTAGGATCATTATCAATGGAGGTAAATATGTTTATTTAGGTCTGGGTCTAGGACATTGGAATTCGCCATGAAGAACCTGTTGTCCGTGGTGTTTCCGATGTTCTTTATTATAATTTTAGTAATACACCTTGTCTTGCTGAAAACTTAGAATATTCTAGAAATAAACTTTTGACACTTGTCCTGGTTCTACTTTTGTGTCTTAGCTTTTTATATAATGCTGTTTACTGTAGAAACTACTCTTTCTTGCATTTAACGTCATAGGCAGAATCAGTCTTATTGTTGTGTTCAGTATTTCATTGGGTGGAATTATTTATTCAAATTATTTACTGGAAATACAAAGTCTTGAACTGGAACATTAATTTGGAATTATAGTGATTTCAGAAAAGGACATTTTTGGATTATATTATTGTGATACATTAAAAGACTGTTTGCACATCATCACAGTCCAGGCCATTGGCACATTACCACGTTCGAGACTACAAACACATCAACACATTCATTATTGGAATATATTTGGAATACCACTGAAATTCAATTGGAACTTGTACGCTTTTTTGACTTGTGATAAAAACTTTTAGGACTATTTTGGATTTAATTCACAATACTATAAGTTTTATTTTTAATTTTCACTTTTTATTCTAGGGAAATAAATATTTTGTTGAATTTTACAAAAACTATTTGGTTTTCTCTCTTGTCGTTACTTATTTTAGGACCATAGAGTGGTAATAACATATTCATCATACTAGAAAACTGCCATTCCATGTCATTGAAAATGTAATGAAGGATAAATTACTGTTACAATAAATGTGTCAAAGATTGTGTTAATAAAAGTCATATCTTCCCCTGCATAAACCTGTTCTGTACCGGAAGACATGCATTATTCTCATGTAAAGTACACGATTAAGCGACGTTCTTCCAGTCGGCAGCAGTGTCAATAGTAAATGGATGCATTTTAACTTCATATGTGGGATTTTAAGTAGTAAATATGAGGATCATTAAATACGCAGGTATTCAGCAAGTCTTGTCTACATTATTCAAGAAGAATCCAACAACAAGGCTATTTTGCACGGCGTTTTTTCCAATTCAATTACGTTCTCGCCTATCAACAAGCCACCTTTGATGTGGTGAGTTAATGTCTTTCACGAAGCAGTTTCATAATACTAAATTGAGCAAATGGGCCATAATTACAATCCAGTATAAATAGTCACACAACTTTATATTTTTTTTTTACATATCGCTTTTTAAATTATTATTATGCATTCGGGGTTTCTTTGCATGTCGCTTTTTAAATTATTTATGGGTCTTAGTTTTTGAGCTATCATTATCATCTAGTTGAATTAAAGTTTTACGATTTGAGACAGAAGTTTTGATCTGACGAAAAATTGATGCTAAGCTACTACGTATACAGTCTGTTATTAATAACGATTAGTACGATGTTAAATACCTAATATTGAGTACAAATTTCAAACTGTCATTATTGATTGGAAAATAACGATATCGATCACGAAAAGGATGACATAGAATTACCTAATATATTCTGAAAGACAAGATTAGTTACCTGATATAAATGAATTCAGGATAATGTTTTCCATACGTTGCACGGATAATCCTACGTTCCGTTAGGCTATTTCCTCCGCTCACTGCAGTCCAGTGGATAACCAAAAATACATAAAGTTTTTGAAAAAGAGTTGAATAAATCATCTCCTGAAGATATTATTGACTATTATATTTGAAGATACAGAAAGCTGTTTTATGGGGCCCGTGTTAAAACTGATTTTACAATAGAAACTCAGTCCAAGATAAAAGCTGCCTAACTCCACGACTGATTGCAAAAGAGAAAGTCTAATTTCGTACATCGGCGGACTGTTCCACTATATTGCGTTTTAGCCAAATACATTAATGGGCCATGACAATGCAATGACATCTAGTGGGCTGTTTTTCATAATGATCCATCAACATTGTCACTGGGAAGTGAGTCGGCATCAATCAGCACTCATTAAATCTTTATGGACAATACATCCGTAAGTATTAAATTTTTGGTAAACAAAGACCGAGAGCAATTCCTCGCTATAGAAAATGTTAATTTGTCTCTATAGTTCCCGTGGTTATAGTGAAATGCCGAATTGTCTTTCAGTGTCTGTTCCACTTTCGAGTTTGGTACATTTGCACAGCGTTCAAAATTTAAGGAAAAGGTATTCCCGTGATTTCCCCTACTGGTAATCCTTGTTATAAAAATAAATCTGCCATCATTAGAGTTGTTTAAAGATGCTTCAGTTTTCTTTATTTTGATGTCTGAATGATGGGGGTTGATTTGGGTTCAAGAGTATACAGCAAAATCTTTCTTACTATATGTATCTCACAGAAGAGTCATAGTACGAATTGGCTATTTTCACTTCATAACAATAGAAGGACATTATATATTACGAACAAACAATGAAAAAAATAAAATAAACTAACACGCAAATAAACTAACATATTATATGTTTATAAGATTGTCATATCTGACAAGTAATATTCCATATTTGTTTGCCTTAAGTTAAATAATAAGAATAGAAACATAACCCTGCTTAAGGCATACTAGATTTATTTCTAACAACTAAGAGTTTGGAAAGTTATTTAAAATAAACCAGTGTAAGATAAGAGATCGATAATATTGAATATGCTTTTACTTACATTATTTTCTTATCTTCCTGACGTAAAAACGTCATTTACATATACGATAAAATTTTTCTTGCAAATGAAATTTTCCCATGATATACTGATTTCAGTTATTTCATAATGGTTTAAATAGAACCTTCTCTGCAGCGCAGACCACCTTTTCTTTATTAGCCACACTTTTCAATAAACTGCTTTTATACAAACCAATTCACACGCGTGGAAACTTTATATTTTGTAAGTTTGTGATAACAATAAATACTACAAATTTTTGTCCAGTTGTTCTTATTTAAAGAAGTAGATTGGCCCACTTGACAATCTGAATATATGCATTAAAAAAATTAAGCATTTTCCTATTTCTAAATATAGATCGTTTTTGAAACTCCATTCTGAATTTCACTGAAGATAACATTTTGTTTGACTTTTCAAATGCTCTGTTATTGTTTTTTTTATCTTTTCCAGATAAAGCAGAAAATACTTTTGCTAACTTTGTTCAATGATGCAAAACATGTGATAGTAAAAACTGATTTTACTCCTTGAATTTTACTTAATATGCTTAGATCCCTCTTTACCCACATATCTGTAATTGCGTTGAATTTTTCCGTATTCTTTCTATCCGCATTTTTATGTGTCTGATGCCGAATTTTATACTCAATATTTAATTTCTACGTGTGGTGATATGTTCCATCTACCATCAACATATTTTGTATTTTCACATTTCTCTTTGATGTTTAGAACAACATATTCAGTGCACTTTGAAGACCTCCTGGCCAATCTAGAATAATCAAATTAGCATGTGCATACTTTAGGTTAAGCGCATATCTTTCCCAAAACCTGTTTAATACATTAGTTGAATCTAATAACTCTGTGCATGCTCACAGAGCACCTGCTAGAAATGTTGCGTACTTATCAGATACTATAAGTACAACTTTAAGTTTAATACCTAAGTATGGTTTCAATTAGTTTGACTTTTAATGACAATATTTCAAGGCCTAATACAAATCGTAGTGGCGAGAAAGGGCACCCCTGTCTAATTCCAGATCCAAATTGAAACTACTCTGTCATCCATCCATAATCTGTATGCAGCCATCAGCGTTACCTATAAAATTGTGTCCATGTTGCCAATATTTTAAATGTTTCTGTCAGAGACCTTTTTGGCACTGAGTCGACTGCCTTTTCTGTAGACAATTATATCATTCCACTACTAGAATATAGACTTAAAAATAAACTCACATCAAATGAAGGAATGGAAACGAAAAGGAAGAAAAAAAGTAAATGTTACACACATATTTGAAGGAAAAAGGCAAATGTTGAGACCAATCATGAGAAATATTAAAATGGGTATGTTATATTGAAAATGGGTATGGTATATTTAAAATGGATATGGTACATTGAAAGTGGGTATGGTATATTAAAAAGCATATGAAGGATGCTTTACCATTATAGTGAAAATATTGAAATATTATGCTGACAAAATGGTAGTGTTTTCCCCAGTACAGTGAATGTAATATGGAACACGTGCATCATTCTGATGTAAAAGACAGGAGTATGCAGCATCCTTCAAGCTAACATTTAAGCATCAATATTAATTGAATACTTTTTGAACTTTCTTGGGCTGTTTAGCTGTCAGTATTCGGATCTTATGAGACTGGACTGCGATATTCAATACAGGAATGCACAATTGAAAAAGAAATCATGTCTACGAAAGGAAGAAGATAAAGATACAATGTCTCTCCTAAACAGGTATATTTTGGCAGTGTTTTCTCAAATTCATTTAAGCAATATCCAAATGACCAAGTGTCCATATATGAGGTTTCTTACATAAAGCATTTTGAAAACACAAAATCTAGCAAATGTGCCATAATTACATTCGAGTATAATTAACTCCGCAGCTGTGTCTTTTCACCAACGTTGTCTCCCTTGAAATCATTGCCATCTTCATTTTTGAATTATCATTATTATCCAATTCTAAAAAAGTTGTACTATTAGATACAAATTATTATATTTTTTTGTCTCGTGAAATAGTTAATCATAAGCTGCTAATTAAACAATCTGTTGTAAATGATGATTACGACTCTGTTAAATGCATAATATTGCTCACAAATTGCAAGGTGTCTTTATTGATTGATTACAAATTGCAAAGTGTCTTTATTGACTGAGTAATACACATATCTTTGATGAAAAAGATGACAACCTGAATTTATCAAGAAAGAAAGGATTAATATAGAACCACCTGATAGGAGTGAATTCAGAAGAAGGTTTTTCATTGCTTGCGTGATTCATCCTATGATCCGCTAGACTGTTTACTCCGCTCAGTGAAGTTTTGTTTTGGAAAATACGAGTTTGGAAACAAATTTATAGCATAGATCGTTTCAATAATTGGACATTATTGTAATCAAAGATACAGAAAAATGTTTTATGAGGACAGTGTTAGAAATGTATTATTACAATAACAGCATGACTCGAACACTGAATGCAAAAGGGATAGACCGCTCCGGTGGCCTAGTGGTTAGAGCGTCCGCCTCGGATGCGGGAAGTCGTGGGTTCGATCCCCGGCCGAGTCATACCAAAGACTTATAAAAATGGTACTAACAGCTGCCTCGCTTGGCGCTCAGCATTAAGAGGTTAGTGTTAGGACTGGTCGGCCTGGTGTCAGGATAATGTGACTGGGTGGGACATCATGCTACATGTCTGCGTCATGATGCCCAAGTGCTAGACATCACTATAAACTGCCACACTGCAGACATCATATCGATATGATTGAAAAATTGTTAAAGCTACGTTAAAAATCCAAATCACACACACACACACACACACACACACACACACACACACACAAGGGATAGTTTAGTTCGAATTTAACAGCGTCGGCAGTGAGCTCCAAATACAGTACTGGAACATGGAAGTATAATGCCACGTAATGGATCGTCGCGTAATGATCCATCAACGCCGTCACGATGAAGTGAATGGGACAGAAACCAGCGCTGATTAATTCTGCATTTATGGACGATTTATCTTTAAGCACGTGGATTTGCCGTAAACATTAACTACTAGGAAATCATCGCTTTACAGTGCATATTGACAACGTGTACTTGTCCGTATGGTGTCCTTGGTTATAGTCCACATGTGCATTGTCTTTCATGCAAAAGTTTACCATATCTGTGACAAACTGGGCATTTTCATTGTGGGTGATAGACGTTCGTCTACATAGGATGACATGTGAATTGACTTATTGCTAAATAAAGAAACAGGTGGAGAGGTTAGAGATGTCATCGTCAGATGGGGCCAACGAAATAAACTTGTACTAATATAACCAAGAGCTATTTTAATACACTTGTAAATAGTACGCGTGTTTACAAAGGATGTACTACAAAGAGATATGGTGTACAATTTACACAGATTTATTTATTTCTATGTGTACATTTCAAAAGTGAAGGCTAAGGTACAAAAATAGTATGTTTATATTTTCGTTCCGCTCTAGAATTTTTCATTATTGTTCAGGTTTCAAAAATTGAAAGAAACGGTAATCCCTCTTTTTCCCCAACTGGTAATCATTGATATAACAGAGAAAATGTGTATATCCTAAGAAGATTATGTTTATTTTGATACCTGAATGATGGTGCATAACTTGGGTACGAGAACAGATAGTTAGACCTTCTTTTTGATGAGTATCTCAGAGGTATATATAACAGGAGATGCGTAAAAAAATGTTATAAGAGAAGTTTGATTTCTTTCTTATGTGTTCATGCGAATTTACGTTTACGAGAGACTTAATAATCACAGGAAAGCCCAATGGTCTGTTTTTAAGTCCTTGCCATGGCGGAAGTGCTAAAGTTCGACTTTTAACAAATTCGTACCGTCTGAACTCATTACATGTTCATGCAGTGAGTTGCAATAATTAGCAAAATCTCTGAATGACGTTTTGTTCTCTATGTTATGGACAAATAGCGTTACTATTGTCCATCCTTTAATACGTCCGTACGTCCTTCACACCTTGATTAAGTTTAGGTCATATTAGGCACAGTTGTGGGTATATGTGATCTATGAGCACACTTCAAGTCTTTTCTTAATCAACGCGATATTTTTTGTTCAGTATCTTCAGGTGCAAGCTTCAAAATGTCGATTGATTGCGTTTTTATTCGGATGCCCCTTTAACCTATCTATAGAATGTTCGTATATCAAAATTCTTGTGTAGGCCTACTTTGTAGCCATCGCTTGCGAGGAACGTTTGTACAATGATACATGTTGTACAATGATACAGACTTATTTTATGATTCTTTGGTCTTAAAATAAGTAATGGAAAAGAGCGAAAACCAACAAGTTTTGTAAAATTCAACAAATAATTTATTTCCCATGAATACAGAGTAAAAATGTAAAACTAATTTACGGAATTGGGATCTAAATCCTAGAATTTCTAACACAATATTTAATGAATAAAGTTCTGAATAAATGTTGCTGGTATTCCAAATAATTTCCAACGCTGAAGGTGTTGATGTGTCTATAGTGCCCTGTAGCCTTTAATGTACTAATGTACCAATGACCTGATTTTTAATGACGTGCCAACAGTCTTTTGTTGAAACACTGTAATATAATCCAAGGTTTCTTTGTCTAAATTCACTACAATTCCCAGTTAATGTCTTTTTTTCCAAGATTATTGTAGAGCAGTTTGGATTTCCATAAGAGAATAATTTGAATTAAATAATTTCAGCCCAAATCAAACACTGAACACAACAAATGATTCTGTCTCAAGATCTTATAGCACGAATTAATAATTTCTAGATAAACAAGATTATATTTTTAAAAAAGAAAACAAAACACCAAGACACAAAAGAAAAGTCATGATGTAAGACAAAAGTTAATTTCCAGAACATAGCAAGTTATATAATTAGACAAGGTCTGTTACTAAAATTATAATAAAGAATATGGTAACACAATGATCTTTGCTCAGAGCAAAATAAATGTTTTCTTCTATTGATGATGATCGTAATATTAAATCAACAAACATAGAGAAAATACTATCTATGTATTAGTTGTTTTCAGAATTTAAACAAATATCAATGATTTTGGTCAGGTAGACAATGAACTTGATTTTAGATAAGATCAGCTACAAGATACAATTGTACATATCCCACAGCAAATAATAAACAAAAAGTAACAAACGATGCAAATTAAATATACATAATACTTACATATATAATGATTTATGAGTGCATCACCTTTTACAGAAGGAATATATAACGGCCCAACTGCGTTGGTGAAGCAACGACTAACCTGTATGAGAACGGTCAGTAATGGGATGGGTTAGGCCTCCATCAATAAAATCATTTCTCCGAAACCGCAAATGATGAATCACAAAAAAAATTAAAAATAAATACGATCGTGAACCCAACTTCGTTATTCACGATATCTCAATGCACAGATGAGGAATGAAAGCAACGCGTGATATGCATGCTCTTCTCCGGATATTACAGCCTTACAATCAAAGATTTGCATGATTTTTGACCTGATATATTAAAAGGGGTTTATTTAACTTGATCCAAAACATGGACATAAACACTGTGTACAGATATGGTGAATGCAGTCTTGCAGGAGAGGCAGACATTCGTAGGACACGCCCATCCGTGACTTTGCAATGAAGTACACCTACTGTATATTCTTTAGTCAAAACTTCCATCGGTATATTTTATATGTTGTTGTTGTTGTTGTTATAGGGTTTAACGCCATTTTTCAGCACAAGATAGGCTATACATGGCGGCCAGTATTAATGGTGGAGGAAGAACCCTGGAAAACCCCTGGAAGAACCACCGACCCACGAGAAGCTACTGGCAGGCTTTCTCACGTACCCACGTTAGCCGAGCCTGGACTCGAACTCACGCAGACAGAGGTGAGATGGCAGTGATCCGTAACGATCAGCGCTTTAGACCACTCGGCCACTCGGGGCCCCCGTATATTTTATATGTAACAATCGCTGATGCAAATTATTATACAAAATTATTACTGTAATATAAAGATTATTAAGTCAGTAATACGTCTTCTTCAGCTTGAAAGAAGAAAATACATAATCCATTATCATGCCACCTTTGCCTGTAAAAAATGGTCATATATCTAGAGTAGTAGAGATTCACCCCCAATTCCACCCCCACCCATCCCCCACCCATCCCCCACCCACTGCCGTTATATTCAAGAGTCATTTATCTTTTGAGGAAATATATTCTAAAGTCTATATCCACCATTGGAAAAGTCGCTCAGAATTTTTCTACTTAGTAATTTCTTCTCCAGTGTCAATTGAATCCCCTTCCCCAATCCACTCCAACCCACACCCCCGGAAATTATACTCCAGAATAATGTTCACCACATATGTTAAAATATACATATTTCATGTATGTATTTTGTCCTATGAGTTAAAAATGATTGTAGAATATTCCCCCACTATATTCCCGGCGAGAAACAGTTATACTGTAATTCTTACTCGTGAGAAAATGGTTTTGAGAACGGGAAAACGTTACTATAGGAGAAATGTTCCCCTTGGGCGGACAACGGCGAGAAATCCTCACGGGAAGGGACTGTATGTGGAAGGAAATTCCTCCCTTAGAGAGACTTGGTTCTCTTATATTGTCCAGCAGCAGAGTTTTTCTTTCGACCGATGTTTCTCCTGGAGTAATAACCTAGTGAAGATTTTCACCCCAGAAATACAACTGTATAATCATTTTAACCGCGGTAAAACTACGCTTAGGTCTATTTTCAGTAGGGTAAATGTAGCCGTGTGATTATTTTTTTCCCTTAGAATAGATTATATTTCCCGAGGAAATTCTGCCTTTGTCTCCATTACCTCCGCCCCAGTCGTATCTACCACAATTTTCAACAAACCGCACTTAAGAAACAAATGTTGAAGAAGGAAAAACATTTAGTTACAATACTGAGTTCAGGGCTTATATTAGATGCGTTCCTGAAATTTCAAGTTCATTAGATCCAACTGGGTTTTAAACAAACTACTCAGAGCAAATCTTGTTATATTCGCTCATCTTGAGCCAGGTGAGGGGATACTCATGCTGAATAATATTAGTGAGGTTCCGCTGACGATCGTAGACCCCAACCCTGTTTCACATGGGTTTTGACACTTCATTACATATATGCTCTTTAATCTTGAAGTACCCGAATGTAATACCCCGTATGTAATACCGCAGTAATGTGTGTATTGAGACTCGAGAGTAGTGTTTTCCAGGGGAAAAAAAAACACTCAAGAGCAGTTTTTCCTGGGAAAAAGGATTACTCTAGAGTAGGATTTTCCGGAAAAATGTCTACTCAGAGGACATTGTTCCCAGAAGTAATTGGTCAGGGGGAAAACTATTTTGCGAGACAGGTTAGCTTACGAGAGAGAAATTCCTTTAGCCTATTTTCTCCCTTGGAGAAAAAAAATGGCTCAGAGTACTTTTTCTCCTGTGAAAATTTTTTCTCTGAGAGATGAAAAAGTTTGCTTTACATTTGGTTTTACATAAGAGTAAGAAACTCACGTAAACTTTGAATGGATTTACCCCTGTTGCAGAGGCCAACAATTTGCATGGATATACCGCTGTTGAAGAGGCCAACAATTTGCACGAGTCTACACGTTACGGAGGCCAATGATTTGCATGGATTTGCCCCTGTTACATAGGTCAACGATTTGTATGGATTTGCCCTTGTTACAGAGGCCAATGATTTGCATGGATTTGCCCTTGTTACAGAGGCCAATGATATGCATGGATATGCCCCCGTTACAGAGGCCAAAGACTTGCATGGACTTACTCCTGTTACAGGGGCCAACGATTTGCATAGATGTGCCCCTGTTACAGAGGCCAATGACTTGCATGGATGTGCTCCTGTTACAGAGGCCAAAGACTTGCATGGACTTACCCCTGTTACAGAGGCCAAAGATTTGCATGGGCTTACCCCTGTTTCAGACTCCAACGATTTTTCTTTGCACGCTGCATTAAAACAAATCACACGAAGTTTCCTCCTTCCTTTCTGTACTTTTAATACAATTTTCACATTGATCAGTTATGGCAATGCCAAAGTCTTTCCGTCAAAATAAATATGAATAAAACTGAATAAATTTGATAGTTTCGGTGTAATGATCTGCAAAAAGTTAAATTTTGGGCGATGTAGGGCCGTTATTAATACCAACAGATAAAAAAGACCTATTGTCACGTTGTGAAGACAGCCCTCTTGTACACTATTTACCTGGGGTGAAGACTGTCGCCACGACATCGGAAACTGACCTTTGTTGTGCAAAATTATTCACACTCGAGTCCGGCCTAGCCGCGGGAGAAAGAAATTTGACACGCGCTTGAGAAACTAGGCAGACTATAATTCAAAGAGACCCAGTATCAAATCAGGGCTGAGTTAGGGAAATATGTGGGTGGGGCACCTATCCGAAGCAGACCCTTTATTCTACAGGTCATTTTACTATCACTTTAGTACTCGCCAGGATTTTGACCAACGCAGAGGTCTAGTAAGTTAGGGAGTGAACTCTAATTTTGACTGGGGGCTCGGAGCTATATATCCATCTATTTAAAAATTTTAAATTTTAGGTCCACCTACGATATCAGCAAAAATACCCGAGGAGACAGCGTTACATCCATAAACAAAGTTTTCTTTGATTTAAAATTGGCATCACTTATATGCATTAACTAGTACCTATATATGTACAACTATTACCTCTGTTATAATTTCCTCTGTAATTTGAGAAAGTTAGTTTGTTTAGTAAGCATTATTGACAAGTGAATAATGTTTCTGTCCTAATTATTCCATAATACCAAGGTGTTAAAAACATCCGAACATTATATTGAACTAATTGCTTGATAAAAAGAAAAGGAGCGGGCAGTGGGCTAAAAGGCGATTGCCATGTTCCACATAGGCAGATCAGCTTGTGAAACTATGGAAGCTAACCAAAACACTATTTTTCTGTCGAAGTTGCGGTTTACAATACAATTAAATGAAGTAAAATAAATACGTTTAAATATACTATTAGTTTTACAGAATCAGGGGGTAACGGGTCAGAAAGGACCGGTACGGAAAAAGCCCGGGTTAAAAACGCCCAGTCTACAAAGGCCAGTAAAAGGTCAGAAAGGACCTGGACGGAAAAGGACCTGGTTAGAAAGGACCGTTTAAAAGATTGATTAATAATAATAATAATAATAATAATAATAATAAGAAGAAGAAGAAGAAGAAGAAGAAGAAGAAGACAGCTTTTCTACAATACCCATATCTATTCACTTCTAAGTCAATGACATTTTTACACATATTGCTAAAACACTGAGCTGAAAAAACTGAAGCACTGGTCAGTGAGGATTAACACTAAGATTAAAATAAAGCACTGAGAGGAAACAGCAGACATTTACCGTTTACGCAGATTGTAGTACCGATATCAGGAAAGAATCAGCAATCGCATAGTACTTTTCACACTTCCTTTACCTGTTTTCTGTTTCAGATTTATTTAATATGTTAGGAAACTTTGATAATCACAATTAAGACGCAAATATAAGTCTCTACAACCACAACTTTTTTCCATGCCTCCAGTTTCAACTGAGCTTGATGTGTCATACGATTTTAAATTTTTTTAACGATTACTGAGACATTCCTGGCTGAACAACTCCAGGCGATTATTTGTAAACTTCAGGTGTATGGTACTTGTGCCTCTTTCTTCACTCATAACATTTTATTCATCATCATTTATATCCTTTTTTCCATTACAGAACTTTTCTTATTTTACGTTTTCTGATATTTTCAATATATTCTACATGAATAATTTATGTATCTTTCAAATTACTGTGACTTTAGCTAACGATGAAGATTTTGAAGCTAATGACCTCGGATTACGTACTTATATAATGAAATCATTGCCATTTTGTTTTAAAATATGTAATTGGTGTTTCAACCAATACTCATATCTAAAATGAGGTTTTATGCACCGAGAAAATGTATGAATATGCAATAGTTTTTAGACCAACCATGGAGAGAAGCTCGATTGCTTTCATGTAATTTTCTTAGAAATGTTCAGTTGCGCCATACATTTCTGTAACAGTTGTCGATACAATACTGCAGTAAATTGAAATAAATATTTGGCCGCATATGTAGTATTAAATCAAAATGTTTGAACTTTGCGTCACATGTACAGTTCTATAATTGGAGTTTTCTTTAAACATGTATTTACGATTTTGTATGTGATTGTTTTCTTTTCTTGAATGTCCAATAAAATCGTCTGTTCTTAAGAGACTTTCTGAAAGCCACATATTTGATCTCGAGTTGTAACACTGTGTTTCAACATTATTTTCTACACAGCTTTTTGCGTTTTGCGATCTACACTAGGAAAACAAAGGCTTGGAAATTATGAATTGACTTTGACAGCCATTGTGTGCAATTTTGCTGTTTTGTAATGTTTCTTATTGAAAAGTGAATATTTTTATATCTGCATGTTCTTATAATATGCATGTTTTGATAGTTCGGTGCATATCTACTGCTGTTATTCTAGGATTGCATCATATATCGTACTATTAACTTTGACAGCCACAGTATGCAATTTTGTTATGTTGTAAGGTTTCTTGTTGAAAAGTGAATATCTATGTATGCAAGTTTTTATTGCTCGGTGCTTATTTGCGGCTGTTATTCTAGAATTGCATACTATATTGTACTATTAAATTTTTCTGACAGCCATGATGTGCAATATTGATGTAGTGTAAGGTATTTGTGTAGAATTTGATATTAGAATTTAATATTAATGTATTATCACTAATTGTTGCTATTGTTAATAGATTTATAAATCTGAAATTGCGTTAGCGTTATTTTGTGTTTTGCATAACGTTTTATCAACCATCTTTTATAATTCTATTCCATTTCATATATCCTTTAGTGAACTTTCCTTATTTTCCGTTTTCTGATATTTTCAATATTTTCTACATGGATAATTTTTGTAGCTCTCAAATTACTCTTCGTATTGAAACGTTGTCACCTGTCATCTAAAGGTGAAGATTTTGAAAATACTGACCTTGAATTACGTACTTATACGATGAGAGCATTGCCATATTGTTTCAACATACGTAATTGGTGTTTCAACCATTACACATGTCTAAAATTGATTTTTGCACAGAGAAACTGTATGTTGTTGGATGAATGCGCAATATTCATAGATCTCACATTATGGGTTTTGGACCAACAGTGGAAAGAAGTTCGATGCTTTCATGTAATTTTCTTACAGATGTTACGTATCTGTAACAGTTGTCAATACAGTATTACAGTAAATTGAAATCACCCAAAATTTGGTCCTATACGTAGCTTTAAACCTAAATGTTTGAACTTTGTGTCACGCGTACAGTTCCATAATTGGACTTGTATTTAAGCATGTCTTTAAAATTTGTATGTGATATTTTTCTTTTTTGAATATCCAATAAAATCGTCTGTTCTTTCTGATAGCCACATATTTAATCACGAGTTGTAACACCGTGTTTCAACATTCTTGTCCACCCAGATTTTTTTTTTTCGTCTTTTGATCTAAACTAGGAAAACAAAGGCGTGGAAATTATGAATAAATGTGTGCAGAATATTAGTAATGTTCGCGTATATAATGCACTAACAATGAACATCGTTGAAATATTTACATCATTCATTAAGTTTTGATTATGAAATTTACATTTACGATACAGCAATCAACACATTCCCCCTAATAAATGCGTTTAATGACCATTTTGTATTCGTAAGCACAAAAGATCGAAATGATTAAAGCCGACTCAACCATAGCCGAAAATCACAAGACCGAATCGACTCGGACCGACAATATGGGACGAGAAAGCCTCTTTCACGTGACCTTTTCTCTATTCCCATAAGGTATATGCTTATGACCAGCAACAAATAATAAGATAATTAAAACATGTAATATCTATATAAACGGCAAAGTCTTTACTGGTGACTGATTCAGGTGCTTCTGGATTTATTTGTATGCTAATGTTATTACAACCTATTTATTTTTATTGTAGTATTGTTTTCCTAAATTACCTGCTGTGTAAAATTTATCTCAACGACACACAATTAAGTTTTTGGTAGTTATTGTTTCATCTTGTTTCACCATAATCTGTTTTCCATACCCGTCTATAGATTTATTACGACTTATAAAAGAGATATGCAATGCGTATAATGGCGTTATGTTCAATGTATTCATTGTACTCGGGAAGTTAGGCCACGACAGCATGCGATTGCTTGTGACGTGTGTGCGTTGGCAACATCGCACGTGCAACACTGCTAAGTACACTTTTAAATCTTTTCATAAAGTTTCATATTAATAAGACAATGCTTAAGCTATAAATGCAATATCCACTATTGCCACCAATATCAACCATATTTGATAACATATATGCGTTTTACCCTTAGAATTGGTTGCAGTCAGCCCCATAGTATGCTATATATATATAATTTACATGTGTGAAAATCTTCATATTCATTTTTATGTGGCATAACCATTCAATTGGAAATTGGGGAGGACGAGCAAACACATTTATTATTCTTACGTACTCGACATATTATCGAAGTCACAAGTACTACAACGGAACATATAAAGATGGCGGTGCAGGCCATTGAAAATAAAATTATTATCTACGAGACTTTTGCCCATTGCTAATTTTTACAACACAGGGCAAAAAATTAAGAAACAGTTTTTTATTTAAGAAAATTCTCATTATTTAAGACAATTCTCTGCTAATGATGGCAATATTTAGCTTCATTTATTCCTTTAAAACTCGTGTAAAAGTCTTGGCCTTTGTATGTTTTAATTTTACATCCTACAGTGTATGAATCAAAAGCATTTATCTAAGAAGATTGTATAAAAAAATTATTTATTCTAGTAATATCCTTGCTGGCGTACAGGGAGGCTGTAAAAACAGAGGGAAAATCAGTTTTACATGCAGGCCATGTAGAGAATTAATCAGGTATGATATAAAGCAACTAAAATATAAGAAATCATTTTTATCACGTATGGCCATGGCGGTGGTAGGTGAAGACAAAGACGATCCGGTGAACCCAGCGTTTATCGAGGTAAATTTTGCATTTAATAAATATACTTTAATTGTTTACAACAGGTTCCTGTGACCATACCTGTATCAGATGAAGACCAAGACGAGCCAGTATACCCGCCTTTTTTGGAATTAAGTGTAAGTGTTTAAACTTCATAAGGCGGTACGAGAAATTTTAAGGACACTTGTAATAAGGTAAACAACAGTAAATTCGTGTTCATGGTGTATTTATGTTGTAAAGAACAACTACTGTCGAGTTCTATACATGTGCACATATCTAAGCGTTACATTAGCAATATTGGTTGGTTTGTTTGTGTCTTTAACGTACATTTAACAATTTGAGTCCTATCGTTACGATGTCTGCAGTTTAGCAGCTAATAGTGATGTCTAACCTGTGGGGCATCATGCCGCAGACATGTGGCATTATGTGTCACCCAGTCACATTATCCTGACACCTGGCCAACCAGTCGTATCACTAACCTCTTCGTGCTGACCGCCAAGCGAGGCAACTGTTAGTACCATTTTCTTAAAGTCTTCATTATGACTAGGCCAGAGTTTGTACCCTCGACCTATCGCATCCAAGGCGTAAGCTCTAACTACTTAGGCAACCGGAGCGGTAACTAAAGCAATATAAATTAGGGGTTGTTATAAAATGTTGACATCCAACAATTACTTGGTTACAAATGTCATCATTTATCTCACTGCAAAGTATGTTACATGGAAGATAACATAGATGGGATGGCAGTTACTACATATGACATCTTTAATGTAAAACTACCCTGATTTGGCTATTGGCGGTATTATTTTTTTTTTTTTGGGGGGGGCCGGATACATCCAGCGAGAACCACAGACCTTCCTTAAGCGAGTAGCAAGCTTTCTCACATAAAAAGTTTCAACCTGTTTGACACTGGAATCAAACCTGCGGCGGTGAGCTGGATGAATTCGTAAGGCGATGCTTTAAACCACTCGGTCATCGATTGCCGTAATATTTATATTTCCATAAGTCACAAGTTGCCGTTATACATATGACGAAAAAAAAAATGTCATCATCTGGTGCGAAGAAAAATAGAAAATGGGATAGTTTTTAATGTTTGATTTATTTCATAGATCCCTGGTGTTAGCGAGTTGTCGAACGATATTCCTGTGGCCGAATCAACTGAAATTGAAGTTGATCCATATGGTGCGAGTACGACTGTCCGCATTCCCGACACAGACACATCATTCGAGATCAGTGACAGAAACATTGGTCCAGTGAATCTCATTGACGAGTACGTATATGCAAGTAATACTAGTAATATTTGCAAAGAATAGGAGAAACGTTATTATAGACTTGATTTTGAACTCCTTGGTAATCATATACAAACATGAAATATGTGCAACCGCTCTACTTCCTTAAAACATAAATGCATCAATTTTATATGACTGCTTGCATAACATTGTTTATTTCAGGTCAATGTACGATGTTTTGACTGAGACGATGGTCGAGTACCGTGGGATAATGTATACAATCCTGGAGGGATCTTCACAGAAACATACCCGGCTATTGGTGCCCAATCTTGGTTGTTCATATGGGGTAAAGGTGTGTGAGAAATGCAAAATAATAAATAATAATCTTGTGTATGACTTGTCGAAAAAGTGTGCGCGTGTGTGTGTGTTTGTAAAAGGCGCGAAACGGGGACATCAGTGTCAATACACACCAACAGACCGGGGACACATCCAGAAACGGGGACGTCCCCGTTTTCTTCCGTCGGCTTAAATGGAATGCCAAGACCTTACTTAATGATACAAACCTTACAATAAGCGTACCTGAGTATGTCCCCGTTTTGTCCGTATTTTTCAGATCATGCTATATACCATAATACACATGTCCCACTCGACTCAAAACCACATGTTTATCAGTCGGAAAACTGCGTCCCCGTTTACGCGGTAAAAATTCACACTTTTTCTGTCGGCTTGCGCACTTTGCTTCCGAATTACTCACCGAAGATGGCATCAATAAGAGCTAACAGGACTTAAATCATTTATGTAAACGCAGACAAATATATATGATATATTTTCTATTCTAACACCGAGAGCAATATCGATATACATGTTTATTAATG
Organism: Megalonaias nervosa; assembly: GCA_016617855.1. Lineage (NCBI taxonomy): Eukaryota > Metazoa > Mollusca > Bivalvia > Unionida > Unionidae > Megalonaias > Megalonaias nervosa. The sequence goes on along the minus strand of JAECUM010025995.1, from coordinate 10,321 downwards.
GGTAGTCCAACGTTCATAACGCAATTCGCCAAATTAGATCGGAAACACAAGAAAACTGAATAAAAGGTTTCATGCAGATATTATGCACGCTTTTTACGATGGGCTTGTATATTTTATCTCCAATTTAACTCTGAGCCAGGCACGTTTGGCTAACAACTACACTGGAAAATATCAACGTAGATTTTAGTTCATTCAAATGTGGTTAGAAGCATAATAACGAACAGTCTACATGGTAACCAAAACATAATACCATTTCTTTCCTCCAATTGACCGCATTCAGAGCTAAATCCGACAAATTAAGCTTGAGCCAATAGGAAATAAAAAGAACTTTTGTAAGTACTTGTACATGGCACCAGTCACGACGATGAAAATAAAAGTTTTCAGACTCATATTTGGTGTTTCACGATGTATCTTAAATGTGCGTGCTGGCTGAAGTATGAATAATGTGAAACAAAACAATTAGATAAATTTTATTGGGCTCAGAGGCAAACTATCGAATATTTCTCATTCTTTCCTCGTTTAGTCAGCACCCTTTTATATTCTCTCTCTCTCTCTCTCTCTCTCTCTCTCTCTCTCTCTCTCTCTCTCTCTCTCTCTCTCTTTTGGTCCTGTTCCTTCTGTCTGTCTTCCTTCTTGCTAGCTTGATTTCTTTCTGGCCGTAAGTCCCTTTTTTTCCCCCTATTTCTAAGGACCCGATGATAACAGTCGTCAATTTTTCTCTAATCAATCAATGACCGCAAATACGCAACTTTAACTTCACAACTGGCTTCTCCACTAGGCAGAACATTAATATTGTTACATGCAAGGGACCTCTTTAGTGAACGAATGAAGTAAACTATAATAATTTTCCTCTAATTATTTGCATGACCACCAATATCACAACTATACATTTACATCACAACTTCACAATTTTCTGCCTACCTTACAACTGCATGGTTTCACCTTATTACATTTCCTTAACGTAGCGCCGGTACTTAACTAGCATAAAATACAAGCCACAAGTCGCACCAATACCGGGAACTATTTATCCTACGTTACCTTAAGTCAGTCAAATCATGATTTTAACCCTCATTTTGCCTGTAACTCTACACCATTTAACCATCATAGCAAGAATAAAAGACTTCTCCAGATAACGAGACAGTCCCTTCTCAGTCATTCCTTTGTGCGATTTACCAGTCTCTATCGTAAGTACTGCACATGGAGTCACACAATCAATCCACACAATTAGATTTTAATAGGGACTGTTTGGCTCAGGAAAACTTATGCAGCTCTGACCTGAGCTCACTAAAACTAAACAATATCAGCATAAAAAATAAATTTTTGGTGTGTTTCATATCGAAGAGATCTTATCATGCATTGGCTTATTAATGAAAAAAGGGGATTGCACTAAAGTGGCAAATGTTTGTACACCAAGTTAAAAATGTATTATTTTGTGGAACATTTTAAATTCTAAACCCTATTCTTGCCCATAAAATTATTTTAACTGAAGATTGGCATGCAGATCTTTGATTATTTCATATTAGAAAAGGGACACATTCTCTGTATTTTCACACAATTCTGATTATTTAGTTTCTTCAAACTCCTCGAAGTAGATTTTGACTTATATATACAACAAACATAATATAAAAATTCCACATGATAATTCAACTTAGTTTGTTAATATGGATGGGAACTATGTGCATGAGGTGAGATTAGATTGAATTGATTTCTATTTAGAATCAAAATACATACTTATTTAATGGCCCCTATTTGATTGTATCATTTCTAACACTGTATATATTTGTGTGTCCCGGTTCTGATGGTAAAGATTCTGATACAGTGTCTCTTGGAAATCAACCACAAATCAATTACAAATGACATGTATATATCAAATGCACAGTAAAATAGATCTTTATCGACCATAATTTTTAAAATTAAAATTTCCCTATTTTGATGGTAAAAATCATATGTCCCCGTTTGGTAGGTTTTACAAGAATATGTTTGTGTGTGGGTGTGTGTGTTTGTGTGTGTGATATATAAACTCTTTAATTCTATTTCATTTCCTCATTGGACAAGATTGTTCAAAGACATACATGCATGTGTTTTTGTCTTCACAGCGAGATAACGTAAACTCTACTTTGTGGCGCTGCACTTCTGGAAGTGTCATTGTGAAGTGTCCAGTGACAATACACCAGCAGGGGAACTTGTTTGTTCAAAGCTATGCTCAGCAGACACACACACACACACTCTCTCTCTCTCTGTCTGTCTGTCTGTCTGTCTCTCTCTCTCTCTCTCTCTCTGCTGTCCCTGACCTTCAGCTAAAGGCAGAGGTGTAAGCCAAGGTAATTCTTTGTCAGCATAGCATGTCACTTTGGCAGCTAATTGTACAATTTATACAAAATCAACGCACATTTGAATTATAAAAATAAAAATTACATGTAATGAAAATTCTTGACATATTCAATCCTGACACAGTGGTGATACTAAAGGCAATAATCTTGGAATGAATTTCTAAGTGCTTTTCATAATGTTAGTGGCTTTCGGGGTAAAGGCAAGAAATTTCCATATATGTTTAATATTGAATTATACGCTTGTGATTACCTCCTTTGACATAACATGATTTCCTCTTTTTTAAAGGTGAGACGTGCTGCTAGGGAGCAACTTTTCACACCAGCCTTGAAAATTGCAGAAGACGCTATTCTGGAGAGTTTTCAGGACCATATACAGTCTTTCTCCCAAAGAATGCGCTTTTGTAAAGAGTTGCTAATAGAACCAGAGCGAAGCTACGTCCAGAAGAGCCAAGAATGTTTAGACTTTGAAGTTTGTGGTTTATATAGAACTCAGACAAATCTACAGTTTGATATATACTTACTATAAAATTTAAAAGAATTTATTTATTATTATTTCATAATGTTTGCTCATTAATGTTACTGACTGCTATCAAACTTAAAAAAAATAAATAATGTCTTATATCTAGTTTGTAATTAAATTTAGCTAGTTTAAATTTCGTCTCTTTTTGTATTTGTAACTTGTGGTAATCACTGTGATATGGGCACTAAAATGCATCTAACAAAGCTATACTTTGATCCAAATTGTGCATTATGAGAGGACGAAGTTATGAATATTTTATTACATGAATGATAATGATAACAATGATTTATTTGTTCTGATTTTTACGGCTGAATGAGGACTTCATCAACGCTCCTGACTTCTTGGTAGCAGGCATCAAAGTGGATGGGGAGTGACACTTCCTGCTGGCAACTTAATATCAGTTAGGACTTTTGCGAAAAGCGAAACGGTGGTACATGGATGGAACATCTAAGGTAAATCATTACGTTTTATTCATTAGTATTTGCAGTACGAGTACCAGTTATTGCTGAACTCCAGATTTTGTTGGTTTTAAATTTATAATAGCACGCAGTAATAGCCTTCAGGCCCATTTGTTTAACAAGTGTGGTTATAACTTCTAGGTCCTTGGTGAGCCATTCAGACAACTGAGTCAGTTCATGTTCCCCTATACCTTCATCGAAAGGATTGGCGCACAGAAGCAGTTGCCGCTTGTATTTTGTTTAATGAGCCGGAAGACGAAGTCAGACTACCTGGCTGTAAGCTATTATGTTACAGATTTCTTTCTCTCTACCTGTTACAAAATTCATTTACATTTCCAGCATGTTTATTGGAGAGATATGTGATAGATGGAACAAACAGTAACAAAATAAATACTGTCTGTGATGAGACTATGTCGTGATATCTCGAACATGAACCATATGTCTGTTGAATGTTCTACACAGTTTCTCCAGCATGTGTATTTCTTTCCAAGAATTAAATGATGCATCATTGTTGAATGTAAGGTAAATGACGTTATGTAACCGTTGTAGAATTGATTCTGGTCAAAGCAGTACAAACACTGATATTATTTCGAATCTTTGATTACAGGTGTTTCGTTCTCTGCAATCAAGGTTGGGACATGTATCATTAGAAGGATTCGTACTGGACTTCGAGAAAGGTAAGCTGTTTATTAATAACATTAATGTAAATTTAAAATTGAACATTACTCAACAACGCAAACAGTGCATGTCTGCAAAAATTAATCACATCACGCAATATCATTTTGACAACCATATTACCTTTCACACAGACTGGCTTCATATACAAACAATATAATTAAGGGATTGTTCTTTTCATATTTTTAGCTGCATTGCTCGCCATCAGAGAGGCCTTTCCCGGCTTCGAAGTTAAGAGCTGTGCCTTCCACTGGTCCCAGGCCGTGTGGCGACACGTTCATTCTGTTGGATTGGCTGAAACGTACATGTGACGAGAGGGACTTCACTCCTTCGTGCATCAAGTGCTGGCCGTTCAGTTCCTGCCCAGCGCTCACATATGACAAGCAGTACAGATGCTACTATTGTAACTTTCACAGTGCTACCTTGCAACTTCCATGATGGTGATTAACATGTAATCAAATGAATGGTCAGAATACAGAGAGGAGACTTAGAAATGGAATGACGCAATGTACAATATTGACATGTTTAATGTTAAACATATGCACATGAAATTTGGAGATTTCAAAGTTCAGTAATCCAATATCACGTATATACAATTTAGAAAGAAGTACTCTAGAAGATGTAAAGACGTAACCTAGAATGTACATCAGAGAGAGAGAGAGAGAGAGAGAGAGAGAGAGAGAGAGAGAGAGAGAGAGAGAGAGAGAGAGAGAGAGATGCAAAATAAATTAAAGCAAAATAACATGTACAACATGTACTAATATAAAATAAAAAATAGAATAATGTAAATAGAGTATGCAGTAATGGCGTTAATCTCTAACCATACATGGTGTTATTGACGATGCATACCATATCATGAGGTGTTCGCTCTAGATTGGACTTACCTTATAGTTCTAGTGTTGACATCCGCCTAAGGCTAACTCTATCAACACGAGGAACCAGTTATAGCAGAAATGGATGTATTGGCACCTAGCTTACGTAGCTACAAGATGGGAATGATTTTTTGGGGAAAAAATAATTGTTGTTAATCATGCCAATGATTTGCTTGTGACCTCATTGAAGATACTAAAGGAGATATTGTCACATGTGAATTTCTCCAATTGAAGATAAGCAGCTCTTATTTCCAGTAGAGCCTACAAATTCTGAGGAACAAGTTTGAAGATCTGACTTTAATAAGATCGACCAATCGGTATATTACGTTTTGAAACGATCAGATTTTTTCCAATCATAGTATGTGAATGTAAAGCGGTACGGGGATAAATTCTTCAGTTGTCATATAGTATGACTCGCCCGTTCGCATGACAATGAGCAAGTAGTAAATAACAGGGACGGTTTCAGGAATACAAATGGGGTAAGGGGCTTAAACGAGTATCCAAGGGGTTCGCGGGATGTGACATTTGGTGGGGACCCAAGCCCCCATAAGTTGCTGTATTCTTGATAATTTTGGGGTATACTTTCAGCCAAATAACTGAAAATAGAAAGGTTCCAGCTGTTTTAAGCTCATTTTTCTTTTTCTTTAGGCGGGGAATGGGGGCATCACCTGGGCTCTTTTTGTTGCGTGGACTATGAGCACGCAATGCATGCAAACATGAATACACCAGTAAATCTTAATTCTAGCACTGTACATTTATAGATATTTTTCTAACTTTACCCTTAGTTGGTACCACATCGCCACTATTGTGCTGAGGTGCCCTAAAACAACTCTACATTCATTTAAACAACTCTGAGTATTAGTGGACGAGTCAAACTTCAAGACTTTGCAAATTTAAATAAAATGGCAAACGGCGCAGATGCTGAGCTGTCACGGCGAACACAAACTAAATAATGACTATCCCTATACAAAATATAAATAATGGCAGAAAGTGACAAAATATAAATAATGGCACGAAATTACAAAACAAATAACGGCAAACGATTATAATTTGATTAGCTAAATATTATATAAAGAGGCAGTATAAATATTTCATGAGTTTAACATAAAAGTAACCATGACGAGATCAGCGATGATGTTTTTTTTTTTTTTGCTTACAGTTTTGAATGGGATGCAAATATGGTTAAACTATTACAAAATAGTGTGCATGGAATAAAATGTATTTGTTCAGTTTCAGCAAAAATGATATACTGAAATGTTTTTGAAAAAAATGGAAATGTAAACATAACATTCGATGTGGATGACTTTGAAATAAGCATCAGTGTACCTGTCCCACTTTCGACGATGCTCCTTAACTCCAGAGAAGACAAAGAGGAGCTTATTTTGTTTGTAACAGCGCTTTACTGTACCTCAGCACAATAGTGGCTGTGTGGTGCCAGCTAACCGTAGATGCGTAAAAAATGTTAGAAGAGAGGGTTGATCTCTTTCTTATGGGTTTCTTGCGAATTTACTTTAACGAAAGACATAATAGGCATTGGAAAGCCTAATAGTATGTCCGTACCATGGCGAAAGAGCTCAAGTTCGTTTTTAAAAGAAATTTATACCGTCTGAGCTCAGTGAGTTGCAATAATTAATAAATCCTTAATTGAATAAAGTTTTGTGCCCTTCTCATACGTCCGTCACACATTGATTAAGTTATGCGTTTACGTCATATTAGGTACAGTTGTGGGTATCTGTGATCTATGAGCACATTTCAAGTCTTTTCTTAATCAACGCGATATTTTTTGTCCAGTATCTTCAAGCTTCAAAATGTCGATTAACTGCGTTTTTATTCGGATGCGCCTTTAACCTATCTATAGAATGTTCGTATATCAAAATTGATTGTGTATGCCTACTTTCTAGCCATCGCCCGCGAGGGACGTTTTCTTGTACAATGATATAGACATACAAATGATTTGTGAGTGCATCACCTTTTGCAGAAGGAATATATAACGGCCCAACTGCGTGGGTGACACAAGGATTAACCTGTAATAGAACGGTCAGTGATGGGATGGTTTACGTTTTCCATCAATAAAATCATTGCACAGAAAACGGTCAAATGATGCATCAGAAAACAATAAATACGGTCGTGAACCAAACCTCATTATTCACGATATCTCAACGCACAAGCGATGAATGAACACAACGCGTGATATGCATAGTTTTGTCCTCTGAGTGTTACAGTCAAACGATTTGCATGATTTTCGACCTGATATATTAATAGGGGATACAAACACTGTGTACGGGTGAGTGAATGCAATCTTTCAGGAGAGGCAGAAGTTCGTAGGATATTCCCATTCGTGACTTAGCAATGTACATTCCTAGTCGCGATTTAGCCACGAAATAACATTAACTGTATATTCTTGAGTCAAAACTTCCATCGTGACATTTCATATGCAACACAATCGCTGATACAAATTATTCTTCAAAATTGTTACTATCACAGAAATATTCTTAAATTAGTAATATGCTTTCTTGGGCCTGAATGAAGAAAATACACGACACTTCATGCCACAATTCATTGTAAAAAATGGTCATAGAATAGACTAATCATCTCCCTCACCTCCATTCTCTTCAAGAGTCATTTATCCTCTGGGGAAATCTATTCTAAATTCAATATTCATCATTGGAAAGTCGCTCAGGGATAATTTTCCCCAAAAGCAGAATTATCCCACTAAGTAATTTCTTTTCCAGTGTCAGCTGAATCCCCTCCCCAATCCCTCCCCAACCCTATTCCCTGACCGGAAATTCTGCTCCAGATTAATTTTTACCACATATTTTAAAATACACACATTTCATGTCTGTATTTTGTCATATAAACTAAAGAAATGGTTGTAGAATATTCCTCCACCACACCCCCGGAGAGACACGTCTATATTGTAGTTCTTTCACTTAGTGTAGACCTTACCCGGAAATTCAACATCTTCACTCGTTATTGGTAGTTGTATGATTACATTCTTCCTTTCGTGAAGATTATCGCTCCCTACCTCGGGAATTCTACATTTTCCTCCATCCACCCCCTCCGGAATAGTTATCAGATTTAAGGGTGCTGTTGAAAAGGCGATGCAAATGATCTTTAGTGAATGATAGGGATTATTGTATTATGTCATCCAATAGCGGATCTGTCTGATATGAGCTTTTATTTTTTTCAGGATGATTAAATAAGATTTTATTGCATGAACAGAAGTGTGATTGCTTTACAATATGTACTCGCTTATAAGAGGAGTCAAACTTCAACCATTTACCGCTCCGGTGGCCTAGTGATTTGAGCGTCCGCCTCAGATGTCGGAGGTCGTGGGTTCAAACCCCGGCTGAGTCATACCAAAAATTTATAAAAATGGTACTAACAGCTGACTCGCTCGGCGCTCAGTATTAAGAGGTTAGTGCTAAGAATGGTTGGCCTGGTGTCAGATAATGTGACTGGGTGGGACGAGCAAAGAATAAATTTAGAAAGATCTGATAAGAACCAAGATACAAAATCCAGATGGTAATTATGAAACTTGGTCCAGGCAGAGAGGGTGTGCAATTGTGCAATTGGTGTAAATGAATCGACCAACTCTTTTGTTTTAGCTAAACTTTGTACATAAGACACAAAACTAATTAGCTTTACTTTGGATTTCTACATAGAAATATTGCCATAAACCAGTTTTTGAAAACGTAGTTTAAGTGATAATGATAAATGCACCTTCTGTAAGGAGGAAATAGAACAAAGTGAGCACTTACTCTATGACTGTTCAGTTACTGAACACTTTTAGATATTATTTCTGGCATGGATCCAAACTTCTGGTCCAGATTTTAAAATTACACGAAAAGATGCCTTTATATGAAATAACAACTTTGATGATCTTATCAGCCTTCTAATTTTGCTTGCAAAATATATACATATCACGTTGTGCATCGAAAATCCAAAATCTCAACTATTATAAGAGTTGGTTTTGTCATACAAAAGCCTGGAAAAATATGTCGCCAAAGCGAATAACAGAAGTGATAAGTTTAAGAAAAAGTGGACCCTTTTGTCAACTTTTGGCTTGATTTCTTAGTTTTTCTTTACTTTCTTATCAAACAAACATAGAGGAAATGTAAAATCCTCGGGTTCGTAAATTAGTGTTCCTTTATGCACAATGTGTGTGTGTGTGTGTGTGTGTGTGTGTGTGTTGTGACTAAAAAAGGAACATAAGTAAAGATAGGATGGAAAATAAATTTAAGATAATGCCCCAAGCACCCGTTCCGTGGTGATGTAGGGTAGCATGTAAAATCCTGAAAACTTAGGTTCAATAAAAAATGTTAAAGTTAAATCATTTCAGAAGAGTACAACACGGTCACAAACTATTGGAATTCAAAATCATCTTAAATAGTGGTATGTTTCAAGTTCACCAGATGAACAACAGCATCTGGAAAGCTGATAAATTTGCCCTCTGGTGCATTTTTTAGACGTAGCGATTGCCTAAAAATTGCAACGGATTTTCTTTGATATTTTTAAGTTCCTATGTTCCCTAAATTACAGAACCCTTTATATCATTCAAAATAAGTTATTTTGAATTGTTTTCAATATTTGAAATATGTGTGAAGTTTGTATCCAGATCTTTTTCTTGTTTTTTCATTGAATGGAAGTTAGGAACGCAGACAAAAAAACTCCCCAGAAATAATGACAAGATCTCACATAAACCTGTGCAAACTAAACATTTCCATCCTTGACTGTTGCCGCCAGTACTCCCGTTGCCAATTATCATTTAAGGGAGAGAACAAAGGAATTCATTATGCTTCAAAGGATTGCTTCCCCTTTAATCGTTCTCTACCATTGAATTCCACTTTAGAAGTATTAACGTTCCTAAAAGGAGCTTTGTCTTTTAGCCGTGACAAACGGGTGTCAGATCGAAACCCATTGATATATGGGACAACACATGAGGTATTACAGAAGAAGATCTTTAAAAACCAATTACGATGTCGTACAGTTGTCAGAATGGCAGCATTCGTAATATGACATGTCTAAGGAAAATATTGTTTGATAGAGAGCAATGATTCAGTTCCTAGAGTATGTATTTTCAAATGCCAAATAAAATTCCGATTTTTATGAATTGACCGCGTTTTCTTCAATTTCACTGGACTTAAACGGCCACGTGATACTGATCTGGAAGTTATTTGCACATCGATAAATTATGATGGCTATTATAGGTTCCCTGTATCCTGTCATTTTATTTGAAATTTTATCCATATCAACGCTTTACACCATAATAATAACAACAATAAGCCCCCATCCCGTGATTTTCGATCAATTGACAAAACCCAGTTTAACGCCAATTGAAAACTTGAAGGACATTTACACAATGTCAATGTCATCCATTTTAATATTATGAATAAGTTTTCTATGAATCTAGATGCATATCTACATCTGACAATAATTATTACTGAATGTGCATGGGCGCCCGCA
>JAECUM010025993.1:0-13415 GCA_016617855.1 Megalonaias nervosa | reverse complement strand
GCTGGGGAACCTGTGGGTGGCTCTGTGACATAGTCATCGACACAGTCGGCACATCTGCGACACAGTCAGCAACACAGTCGACGACTCTGCGACCCAGGATCCTTCTCTGAGACCAATCGGCGACCCGGCGACCACATGACACTCAGTCGGAGACTCTGAGACACTGTCAGCAATACAGTCGACGATTCTGCGACTCACTCGGAGACCCAGTCGGCGACTTGGCGACGAAGCCGGCGACTCAGCGTCCCTGTCAACGACCCATTCGGTGACTCAGCGACCCAGTCGACGACTCAACAACCCAGTCGGCTTTATGCGAGCAAGTCAGCGACCCCGTCGGCGACTTGGCGATCCAGACGACGATCCAGTCGACGATTCAGCGACTTAGTTGACGCAGTCGCCGACCACTGGACACCCAGTTGGTGACTCAGCGACCCAGCGACTCAGTCGGCGACAAGAAGTCAGAAATAAGACGATATCCCGCTGGGGTAGAAATCTGTCGCACTCTGGAGTACCAGTTCTCAGAGAGATTCAGCCGGGTGTCACTCCAAATACAAAGACGTATCCTAAAGAACCCGAGATAGCTAGACTCGGTATAGTGTAGCCGAAGGAGTTCCAGCTACAATAATTTGACCCAATTGAAAACCTACTTAGAGGATTTTTATTTCAACACCTCCTCGGCGGTTTCTAGGTAGTTATGTAATGCAACAGTAGGCAAAGTTTGGACAAAATTCGATGAGCCAATTTTGAGACATTTGTGGCTAATTAAAGGGGGTCGGGCAAAACACATGATGTAAGAAGATTTTACATTACATACACAGTTGGGAAATTAGGTACCCACTATAAAGAGTTTTGACATGGACCCTTCACTGATATTTTATCTCTAAGAGATAGAGTCCACCTACGAAGGAAGTCCTGACACATTTCGAGGAGAGGAAACAGCGAAATAAAGGATGCCTTAAGGGGTACCGACTTTGAAAAACATGCAAATGTTAATAAGCTGTAACAATAGTTTGTTCTCATGGAACCCTTACCTAGAGGAGTTTGATTTCAACGCCTCTTATACAGTATCGAAATAAGGCCCCTTTCCAACAGCAGAAAAAGTTTAAAGAAAATTCGCCCAGCCAATTTCGAGAAACTCGTGACTAAATAAAGGAGGTCAAGCAGAACACATGCCGTAAGATTATATCGTACGTTTACATTTGGGCCATTACGTCCACTCTTTATACATGAACCCGTCATTGATATTCTATCTCTAGGAGATAGAGTCCACCTACGAAGGAAGTCCTGCTGAATTTCGTGGAGACGAAACAGCGAAATAAGGGCGCCTTATGGGGTACCGGCTATGAAAAGCACGCAATTGTTAATAAACTGTATCAATAGTTTGTACTCACAGAACCCTTACTTAGAGAATTTTGATTTGAACGCCTCTTATACAGTATCGAAATAAAGCCCCTTTCTAACAGCAGAAACAGTTTTAAAAAAAAAAAAACATTCATCGAGCCGATTTCGAGAAACTCGTGAGTAAATAAAGGAAGTCGAGCAGAAAACATCCCGTACTATTATATCTTATATTTACATTTGGGCCGTTACGTCCACTCTTGATACAGTCTTGAATAAACCACTACGCTAGACCTCAGGAGGAGTGAAAAAAATCTACGTCAGAGAATTTTTGGTCTACTGGCGGTCTCTGTGAACACAACAAGGTCATTCATGTCTATGGCGTCGTAAAGATTTGTGCAATTCAATAGTTCAACATTTCTCACGTACTGGGCGAGGTTCGCCAGAGCGCTTAGGAGGGTGTCGTCTGTATCTCTGCGAGCGTCTGAAGCTGTCCACCGGTATGGCCTACATGCCGTGATTCGATCTGTTTCATTTAACAGCTGCGTAGAAACAAGGCCGTCTACATCAGCCCACCAGGCTTTAGGTCTTTATCGAGAGCAATTAGCATCGCAATCTGACCGTCAGATATTTTTTGAACAGAGAGTAGTAGCCGCCGTCGCGGGCAAGGCGGAGGCACGCGACCATCCCCACGAGCCAAAACCATCCAATAGGTCACACAGTTTTGCGAGTTGCCGAGGTTGACAATGTGGACCTTTGAACACATCACCATGGCAGACGCGCCAGCTCGTCGCGCATGCAGACGCCGGAGAAGTGTTTTTGGTTAGGCGAGCCGGCGTCGGTTAAAGTTGGAGAGGGTGCTCGCCATCGCCCTAGGCCCTTGCCTCCAATGCTGATGTTGATGAAACTTATGGCCAGCCCAGCTAAGGCGCCTAGTGGTGGCCTTGAAGGCAACAATTGCCAAGGATCTGAGACGAGCAAATAGGGGAATCGAAAAAGATACTGACTTCTCTGCGATCGAAGACGGCACTGAAATTGCTTTGTAAGCCACCCGTATGCGCATGTCCAGGTGTACCTCAGCGTTATTGGACGCTAGGGCTGGACCGCAGCCTGTCACCCCGGCCAATCTTCCAGGCTGAGAGTTTCTCCAATTGTTAGAGGGTGAAGACTTCAAAATATCTTTTTGCAGGGCATCACATGCATAACATCACCACAAGAGAGGGACTGAATATGTGATCTTCTTATGTTCTTTGTTATACATAACAAATATTGGGCTCCATATCTCTAGAAAGAGGCCCAACAAATTTTCAAGAAATCTATCCAGTGATGGAACGGATCCATAGACAGAAATTCTCCAAGAGGCGCTGAAATCAAACTTCTCGACGTACAGTATCTGCAGGTACAAAATACTAATACAAACGATAGCCATTGAACGTGTTTTTTTATATCAGATACCCAGAACTTGCCCCTCCCCCCTTTTCACTGATCCTCTCACTTCGTCAAGATTTATTTCGTGGTTTCAACATATTTCCAGACATAAAAACTCAAGAAGGGCCAATGTAACACTCTTTATAGGGGTATTCAAGGGGCCATGTTTATATATACGATTTAATCCGACACCTGCATCGCCAAGTTTTACTAAAATCTGCTAAAGGGCTGTAACGCTTCAATACTGCGACTATCCATAGCGACCTTCCTATTAATCCCACTTTTATCGATTAATGCTGTCAATACATCTTGTAGAAGTCAAACATATCCATATGTACAATCTTTCAAAAGAAAGATTGATCACGAAGCCATTTAGGCGAGAACCGTAGAATCCAGATAAGGACAGAAGAAGAAATCTGTTAATGGTCATCGTTATAACGACGTGAATTAAGCTCCGGATTTATCGAAATTGGCTCGAAAAAAAAAAAATACAAAAATAAATGTCAAAAGCATTTTAATGGTGAACTGTAAGGAACCAGATATGGACTGAAGAGGTAATCCGTTAATGGACTTCGTCACAACTATCGTATATTAATCTCCGGATTCCAAGAAATCGGGTCTACGAATTTTCTTTAAACTTTTCAAACAGTTGGTAGAGATCCCTAACTAGATATTGTCCAAGAGGCGTTGAATCAATGTCTTCTAGTTAGGGGTTCAATAATTACAATCTTTTCCATCGATCCAAATTGTGCTTCTTTTTCATACCGGTTGCTCGTAGGTTGTCCCATTTCTCGCAGATTCCTAGATTCGTCAGGACTTCTTTTGTGGCTCCACCCAACCCCCCGAGATAAAATGTCAGAGAAAGGTCCATGTCAAAACTCGTTAAAGAGGAGATGTGTTGGGCCACCTGTATAAATAAGATATAATCTTTTTGCAGCATCTGTTGTACTCACGCCCCCCCCCCTTTATGTAGCCCCAATTTCTTGAAATCGGTTAAACGAATTTTTTAATGACTTTGGCTTCTGTTGGAACAGATTCCTGAATAGAAACTGTCCATCAGACGTTGCAATCAACATCGTTTCGGTATGGGTTTAATTCGTACTAAGTATTGATAGATTTGATCCACACTGAGCGTGTTTCATACACCTATCCTTATGCTTGTTTATCCAGTTACAAGGACTACAACACCACAGTCGATATCAATTGAAGGCTTCCTAAACTCGTAGATACTTGAAATAATTCTTCTCTAAGCATATTATGAACACAAAAGAGAAATCTCCAATTTCACACTGTTTGGTTTTAGTGGTTTCACGTTTCGAATCAGAATACTATTAGTTCGCTCCATGCACAGCAGGACGCGACCCAAACATCTAACACAACTAATTAATCCTATCTCAAATTACTAATTATGTATACCCACTAATATCATAGTCCCTTCCTACACATAGTCCGGGATTTGTCTCTAGTCAACGTTATATAGCTGGCACAAAAGAACACTCTTATTTCTCTAACTGGGTTAGAATAACACCAATGCATGCCCTGAAGGGCTTTTAAATCTTCAATAAGTAAGTTATAACCAATTACCTATTGAACTATGAATAAAGAATGAATAGCCAAATGAATGTTAATAAGAAATAAATACTCAAATGTATATAGAAATAGTTGAATCGGGAATAAGTAACTGGTTATTTATTTCTTATTCAATCGGTAACTGGTTACTTATTCCTTATTCAATCGGGAATAAGGAATAAGGAATAAGTAACCAACTTGACGTCAATTCATATCATCGCGTACGTGGCTCCTGCAGCTACTAACACAGTTCAACTGGATCTACCGTCATATTACGATCAACGTTCTCCTCTTTAAATCATCCTCATATTCGATGTATCTTGTGAAAGTGCTGCACATCCGATTCTGTGTGACTAGCAAACGTTGTAATGGGCCAATACATTTTGTTCCTTCAACAGCTAATTACCTTCCTGCATGGGTATGATCAATCTGATCTATGTCTGTAGCTACTTCTTTATCCAATGCACAATTCAGCTGTTCGAGTGTGTGTGTGTGATTTGGATTTTTAACGTAGCTTTAAAAAAATTTTCAGTCATATCGCTACAATGTCTGCAGCGTGGCAGTTTATAGTGATGTCTAGCACTGGGGCATCATGCCGCAGACATGTAGCATGATGTCCCACCCAGTCACATTATCCTGACACCAGGCCGACCAGTCCTAACACTAACCTCTTAATGCTGAGCGCCAAGCGAGACAGCTGTTAGTACTATTTTTGTAAGTCTTTGGTATGACTCGGCCGGGGATCGAACCCACAACCTCCCGCATCCAAGGCGGATGCTCTAACCACTAGGCCACCGGAGCGGTTCGAAGTCTCTGCAAAAACGATATCATTTAAGTGTATGTTAAAGTCTGAAAATCTAATGTATTACTCCCAATCGTTTACAAAAAATCTATACCTCTTGATGGGGAAGCATAACCAGTTTGCTGAAGGTGGTGGCAAAAGTTCTTGCTACTGGAGTTAACATTGGCATTACTCGTTGTTACTAACAAAAACTGTATATGTTCTTTCTGCACAATATTGAGAGCCGTCCAAAAATACACTGAATGAAATTATCCCAGAAATGAACTTCGTTTTAATAAAGGGCTAAAGATTGAAGTACATGATGGTATTTAGACTGCATCACGCGTCACGAAAACCAATTGTATTTACCATCTTCGTTATTTAGTTGTAATTAATGAGTATGCCAGTACCCGATTAAAATATAAAGGAATTTGTAATTCTTCAACTGTCATCTTTAGTAGCTGACCCAACTAAGACTTTCTTTTCATTTCCGTCATGAGCTAAACAAAAGATAAAAGCACACAATCTTTTGTAAAACTGTATGCATGACCACTTTTAGGAAAACTAGGCCGACGTTGATGTGTTGAGATTTTCTGTTATAAACATCACAAAAGATATTCAGAATAAAATGTTTTTGGAACATAATTTGTCGCAGAACATGGGGTCCTAGGACTAACATATCAGACAAATCAAAATACATTTAGATGTTCAAGATAAGTTTTTGATTACCTAAAACCAAATTATTATACAATTGGTACGCTTTAAAACTCCTAACAGAATATATGTCGAGCTTCCACAAAATATTTAACGTGTAACAATGTCGTGATTTGTCTTGTAATTTAGACATTCAACCGTTTAAAGCTAAGTTTATACATTCAGCCCATGCTGAACACTAACATGTAAAGTGTAGAAATACATTATAATGGCATGTTAAAACTCAGAACCGTAAACAAAATATGCTATCACTAAAATTGCTAACATGATTATCTTTTGCAGTTCGCAGCAGAAAATTATATGTGCTTCCATAAACAGCTAGTCAAGCATATGCCCACGCGAACCAAGATGTTATTTAACCCTTCGAAATTAATAATTTTTTCTACTACTGGAACTAAATATTCTCAGCATCAGTTTATGGGTTATTTTTGCACAATAGCAAGACGTTTCTTAAACTCATTCCTCGTGAGTCAAGTATTGAATTTTTAATCTTTTATTAGCAGCTATATAAAAAAAATATTCACTAATGTAATATGATCATAAAAGATAGCGATTCCATTTATGTACTTTTCTTTTACATATTTTCCAGAAGTAAACATGTTCTATCGGAGGCAAATCGTGTTAAATATATAACCTTGGTTGCACCTTTTCACTTACGAAATGTTTTGGTACGTAATCAGAAGTTTAAAATCCCAAGGACAACCAAAAGTTTAGTACGGGACACCAATCCGTTTTTGTCTGTAAATCGAGCTATTTCCTGAATTTGTTTAATTATGGATTCAGCCGAATAGTTTCTATACCAGTGTTTTCTGCGTTGGCTGTTCTTGGTCGTAAATTTCTGGTTTTCGTTCAAATTACAATGCTCTATTGTATTGGTTCTCACCGACGTTGGTAAAGACAAGATGTTAAACGTCACAAAAATCTTGAAATCCTTTAATATAATCTCTCACAGTTACTCTAAATAAATGTCCTTGATCAACATTCATCGAATATTGCATGTTACTGAATTGTTTGCAGCACATTTAATATTGACATCAAACGTTAAGACAAAACCTACCTTGTACAATTACAACAGTTTGTCCTAGTCCAAATATTACATCTTGCAACTGTTCTTCAGGCTGTTAACTTCTTGGAGTGACTGTAACTCTGTAATTTATTCGATTAAGATGCTTAACACCATGTTGTATGTTTTCTTGCTTGCGAGGATTTATATATTTTCGATCTGTTGTCATCATATCTATTTAATTAGATATTACAATTTATAAGAAAACTGAACATCATGTATGTTTTTTGGCTATGAAGATTAATATATTTTCCATCTGTTGTCATCATATTTAGTTAGTTAGATTTTACGATTTATAAGACAACTTGTGCAATGCAATTCTAGCGAAGCGCAGTCCGCTCACTTTTTAAATTAATTTACAGCCAATATAAATTCCTTCGACGAATAGAATGGCAACAACATCATGCTCTTCAGTTATCTGTTTATCAGACTGTTAGTAACAATTACTAAGTTTTGGTTGCTTGTATATTACAAACATAACAACATCGTCTGCATTAACAGAAGAATAAATATCAAATGTTTCATCCAAATTATTTATATATCGGCCGACCGAACATTACTCTTTTAATCTTTCGTGCATATAACCAAGTGTCCTTGTTATATACTCGTTGAGTTTGTTGTTCTTTACCTACAGTTCCTCTACTAATTTACTAATTTGTTGTGGCTTCGTCATTTTTGCTTTATATTCATCTGGATTAGATATCTTAAATAAAACAAAATGTATTCATCAGAAATATTCCGCTGATTTATTCTGTTGTACCGCTAAATAATGAGAGTAGATTTTTAATCTGCTCATATTTCAAAACAAAGATCTAAAGAATAATAAATATTATCTCGACAAAAACGACCTATACCCGGATAGTAAATAAAATGTTTTTTATTCTTTTGCTGCAACGTTTTTACATAGATGTACAGGGGAACATGTTTTAAGTTAGTATTTGCCAATAATCAATGATTAATTTATTTTTTTATGCTTAAAAAATATGTATGTAATACGGTTCTATATAGTCTACTGACATTCTCTAGATCCATAACAGTTTATAGGCTCCTCTGTTTTATGTAATTCATAATGGACAAATTATGATGGGTATTGTATAGATCCATCAGTATCACTTAGAGTAGTGGTCTAATCTCAGTATGAAATAAATATGAGAAGAAAATGAATTCTGATTTTCAGTCTGATTGGTCACTAAAACATGCATATATACTTTGTAATTTGTTGGATCAAAACAATTAACTCCTTGTCTAAAAAGGGCATTAAAAGCCATACACTTTAAGGTATTTTAGGATTATAAGTGATATCCAAATTTAATCTATATAATGTAGTCTGTACGTTATCTTTTCAAAGATTTTCTAAGAAAAACAATTTGTTCAATCAATGCCAAAGTTGCATATTATCTGAATATTTTATGGTCTCTCTTTTTTGCAGCTATCTTTCGTTCTATAGCATTTCTCCTCTAGCTTTGTTTTCTATTAAGTTACTTTCTGTTACGCAATGATTAGCATGTCTTAATTTCTTATCAGTTTTCCCATTCCATGTTTTAATATATTTCAATTTAGTGTGCTGTATAGTCTTACGTATTTGATCGTCTACACTAACTTTTATAAAAACTCTGGTAAATGCAGCAGCTGATTTGGTCGGTTCTTATAGATGTATAACAACTGTTGCGATTCATGTTTACTTCACTGAATTGTGAATTATCTAATTCCTTTAACTTATCCCTGAGTATTTAAAGGTTAAATAACTAGAATCTCTTGCATATATTATCTGTCGGGTTAGTGCCAATTATGCCATCATTCATTTTTAGAGTTTAAATGATGAAACTGTCAAATTTATTGGGCTACCTTTCCAGCCTCATCGTTGATGAGGCAACGTTTCAATACTTCCCAATATTGAAATTTAAGTGGACTTAATTAGGTATATCACCTTTGACAACTCAAACTACAAGTAAATATTGTCTGATTCTTTATCCTTTTAGGTTGCATTTGCCGAGATCCTCTAGGTAAGTCTTTAATTACCACTTCTTCATTCGTATTTACTACATGCATAATTTCCTGTATTATTTACCTTTAATTTAATGCAAACTTTTAAGTAGTATGGAGATTGGAGATTCAAACATTAAAATTGTTAATGTAAACCATACTTATTTATTTCAAATATAATATTGTTCGATACTTGTATTCACCAAAATGTGATAGACCATAGTCTAACCCCATTTAGTAGCTAGTGCGTGTGGTGTTTTGAAACTAGACAGAAAGTGAAGAAAAAGTATAATTGTAATATTCGACCTTGTTCCAATCTAAATTAAGCATATGGTTCTCTTTGCATGTAGCAAGATTACAACATTTTCGTGTATAACAAATATCCAGAACGTAATATACTTTCAGTTCGTGCATCATCAAAATGTATCCAGAGAGGATACATTTATTTCCTACGTTTGTACCAGATATACTTTATTGTATAGTACCAAACACGTGATGCTTTAACAAGAGGAAGTATATCCTGTATTAACGTAGGAAAAGACAATTTTCTTTTTATTATATATCTAACGTACTCCGGAATGGAAGTTCAAAATATTTAACTCACTCCTTTTTGTTACAACACGCCCACTCCCATCCCCTTTTCGTAAATTCACTTCAGTTTCATTGGCTGATCATATGAATATACGTGATACAAAGACGCGGTAGGACTGGGTTGACCTAATCTGTCGCAATAAATTACATTCTTGTCATTTTGTAAACTATGTGACCCTATCTGAAAACAAAACAAGTCAGATTCAGCTCCTCACAGTGGGTTTGTCGTTGCTGTCAAGGAGGTAAGGGGAAAGAACTTCCGAGGTAGGTTTCCTCGGTTTTCTTTATCAAATATTAATTTCCATATCTGAAATGTAAGACAGTTTGTTTTATTTATTCTAGCTCAGAAAGTACTTATTTTTGTTGCTACAGGTACAACTCTTGTAGTCACACACAATCAAGTGTCGCATGGCATGTTGGGAAACTTTATCACATGTCAAAATATCGGGATATATGTTTCACATGTGAAACGATAAGTACATATTTTTCACATGTGAAAAAATAGGATTGAAAAAATATGCAACATATTTCGCCAATAAGTTTATATATATCACACTTTAGTTTATAATAAAGCCCAGTATTGTATTCAATTAGTATTGTGTTATGATCATGTAATGTTTCTGAAATATCAACGATGGCATTGCTTCTTGCACCTGTATATATGTATTGCTTAATAAATGTTGTTTTAATTTGTTTATGTTAGTGCTTAAATCTGAAATAGACAAATTTCGAAGGTTGTTTTCATAGATTAAATTGTACTCTCCCTTACATTAACCTTATTCTTTAGGTCCTCTATCTCTCCAGTGACTATTCAAGGTCACCTTTCCTCTGTAATAGTGAAAGACTATTAGTAGCAGTTGTCACTGTCTCTTTAAGCTTCATTGCGCCAGAAAAATGTCATCAGCTAACCTATTTAATATCTTTATCATTACCTCCCATCTCATTGTTTAATTCTTTCTGCAAATGTTGATGTTGTGATTTTACTGTATTTTACTTTATATGAGCTCATATATAGGTTTTGTACAAAAATGGTTTTACGCTAAACACATTACATAGGAGTCTAGAGAATATCAATCTGAAAAGTACATAGAGAGAAGACGTTAATAATAACTTAACAACCGAGTTCCAGACAAATAAATGCCAAATGAGCTCTCATAACTTCAAAACAAATAAGTGCTAAATGGAAAAAAGTTTTCGGCTGCTCAATATTTATTTACCAAGAGAATCATTTCTCTATCAACTGCCTTACAAGAGTTATAAACTGTTAGAGCGCAATCAAACATAGTGTATGCAGAAAACCTACAACAACATTTGCAGCTAATTAACAAAGGGAAGGCTCTGAAATGTAGACCTTTGCAGTATATAAGGCGGTCCCATCATACTTTTCTACAATGTGGTAGATTTATAATACGTTTGTGGTTCAAAATATCAGTATGGAGTTCGACTTAGTGTTGCATATTTTTCCGTGAATTTATAGCTAAAATCACTCGGATCTTTTGAAGATATTTTTTATCGTTAATTGATTCAAAATTCTCCTTTCCTGATAGAATTTGTAATACAATAAATCTGGCTCTAAAAATCGGCGAGGAAACACTATGATTTCTAATAGCTGATAATGCCCTCTCGACAGTCTTTGCATTAATTAGCTTGCTTTTTGCAATGGAACTTAAACGTTGGTTTTTTGCTATAATAAAAACATGATTAGATATTAGGGAGCATTTGAACTGTTAGCTTGCTAATTAGTTAATATATAAAAATATCTGCATTAAGACAATGACAACTGTACCAGCTTCTGCAAGCAAACAAGAATGCATGTTTGTTTCTTTCTTGATCGATATTATCAGTCATATTAGCTGCTGGGTTCTTTTCAAAATTCTTATTAGTATTCACAATTGTTTGGTATTTCTATACGCGAATTATAACCGCTAATTTATACACCTTTGCCACCTGGGTATTTACATCAGAATTTACTCTTTCTTAAAATAAATCTGATGATTTTTATGAATTGCTTTTAAACTATCTTTACTATATATTTCCATTATTTTATCGCTCAGGGTTAAGGATAAGCCTTTGCCGCCAATTACTTAGTTAACATTTGAATCTGAAATGTGTTTTTTGAAATCGCTCCGAAATTGTTTCATCTGAATGATATTCTAC
Source organism: Megalonaias nervosa (assembly GCA_016617855.1). Taxonomy (NCBI): domain Eukaryota; kingdom Metazoa; phylum Mollusca; class Bivalvia; order Unionida; family Unionidae; genus Megalonaias; species Megalonaias nervosa. The sequence goes on along the minus strand of JAECUM010025993.1, from coordinate 1,791 downwards.
ACCTAAAATTAAATATTCGAACTTTTTTTTATCTTTCGTTATGAACGGTATATTGATAATAGATACTCCGTTGTGTACCTGCCACCTACAATAGCAATCTCATATGATTTAATACTGAATTCCTTCGCTTCAAAGACGGTGGCTATCTTAAAGAAAGAAACACGTCGATCTTGTGTCTTCTTCTGGCGTTACTTGTTTTATTATGTTGCTCAGACGTGTATCGTGTAATCCATCCTCTATTCTGTCATTTGCCTAGTTCTTATGTTGTCTGTCCATTTTACTCGTCTTCAATTATATCTTCAATTATATCTTTCTTTGTTCTTTCTTTTGATAACACATGCTAGGCCCAATGACATCCCAAATGCATAACACACATACACACACACACACACAAATATATATATGTAAAGTTTCGTGTATATGATATACGCTCACATTGCGCAAGTCTATTAAAATGCCTTTTAAATTTATAAAGCAGTGAGAAGTGCACAGAAGCTAGGTTCATATACAAATCTTGGTAACTAATACTACTAATTTAATTTGCATCCTGGGCGGCTCAGTTACTTAATGAACTGTGCAACAGACAATTATTCATTGTGTATATACAATTTATTTCTTTTCCGTTGTGGCTAGGAAGGTTATTTTTAACATTAATAGTAGATGTAAAAGGCCTTACAGGACAGCTCATTTAAAATAAATTTGACAAAAAAGTCAAATTATCTTCTAAGTCGAGGAGGAAAAAAGATACAATTATCCTATAAATTTGATACCTCTTATTTGGACTGAGCACACATTATGTTGATTATATGAGGAAAGATAAAAATTTTATCAGATAAAACCGCGAGAGTAGTGTCATAAATTTATTATATCCCCGGGCTCAGATTAAAATTATTTCCTATCTATAGTCCCTACATTTGTTTTGCAGTAATAAACTTTCCATGGTGTCCACATGCTAATAAATCAAATGTTAATCCGAAATGTCTTCAAAGAAAAGCTCAAAGTAACGTTCTTTTCCTAGGTTATCTTTTATTGGTTTGAGTAGCTGGACTGTAAACAGAAAGTAAGTACAGTGGGCCACATATTTCACTTTCTAACCAGCAAAAATGCCTCGTTATTCATTGTGCACTGTCGCCAAAATGCCCACAGACACCCATTCAATAATACCAATATTCTAAAGAATGATCAATCTTCTATAATTCAATACAAAGAATTCATAATTCTATGGAATGCATCACCACCGAAATGAGATGATAAAATGCTCTAAAATAGACTAGGACTACATTTGTGAGTCAATATCTAAATCTCCTATTTGAAACGATGCTATTAAGTCCCTTTGGCCAGGTTGTCTTTTATAGGGAATTCATTATAAATTTGATCTCGCGAGATTTGATCTTCTGGTGTACTCATCTTATAGATGAGAACTATCATCCTTAATGAAACGAGATTGCCTTTTTGCATTTTGTTAAGACGTTGAACATTCTATTCTAATTTAATGCAATTTACTTCCTTGAAAAATTAATTTAAAGGCGACCACTGTTGCTCTGACGTTATCTGTTGCGTGGCCTGTCCATGTCGAACTGGAGCTCATTGTATGACGTATGGGTAAACATTCTGACATAACAAACGAAAACGTGTTTCATGCTTTCAACCACAATTACAGTTACACAGATATATAATGATCACACTGGATCAGCCTTAACTGCTTCACAGGTGGAAGGGTCGCTGCTGTCGAAGTGCCAATGCTTTTCTTTTACTTCAAAGGATTCTCATAAAGTAGTGGAAATATATATA
>JAECUM010025992.1:0-14918 GCA_016617855.1 Megalonaias nervosa | reverse complement strand
ATTGTCCTCGCCAATGTTCTCTCCTCGTTCTGACTGAAATTGATAGAGCCTAACCACATAGCGAGCAGAATCTTTTTCAGATTCATGATGTTGTCAATCTTCTAGGGGTTCACCTACCTCAATCGACGAGGATGAGCATGCCAAATTTGCCATATATTCGCTAGATTTGTCACTATATTCAGCCATTATCATTACATGCACTAAATTTAAGGGACTTCCCGACAGTACATCACTTCCGTAAATCCTAGTACATTCGGAAATATAAATATATTTCCCGATGTTTTCCGTAAAACATCGATGTGTGCACAAATTATCTTCATTTTCTCTTCTCTGAGTTAAAATATGCATTTTTAATGCACGTTTCTGAGTTATTTAGGGAAAAATGAACATTCTGATATATAGTGTGCATTATAGTAAAGAAGAAATTTCAAACTACTTTCAAATTTCTGCATTTAATGCCCATTTTTCTTTCAATATTTTTATTATAATAGAAATTATTATATGCTCATTTACCCGGTTAACCTACATTGTCAGAATTGCGCAGGATTTAACATACTGAACTGCAACATATTGTACGACACGTGTTCCTAAAAATAGTATCGTGTATTATGAGACATGTGGTACATTTTCTCAATAAAGAAGAGATTTCATGAAAAAGAATTTTAAAGATGAATTTCTTTTTACAGTGTATACAACAATCAGTTGTCCTAAAAATTGACCCTCAGAGTGGTGCCATAACAATTGTCAGAACAATTTGCTAACATGTAGTTTCATGTCCCTCCCAGTCACATTATCCTGACACAAAGCGGCCCAGTCCAAACATTAACCTCTTGATGATGAGCACCAAGCGAGATAGCTACTAGTACCATTTTTATAAGTCTTTAGTTTGACTCGGCCGGGGTTCGAACCCGCGAACACTCGCATCCGAGGAGGACACTCTAACCACTAGGCCATCGGAGCGGTCATCGTATATTAAGAACTACTTTGATTGTACATCATGTAAACTCATGTAGCATACGTTTAGCTTTTGGTTATTAAACTTGTTTGTGGATGAACAAATGAAGCTTTTTCTTCTGTTTGACTATATAATAAAATTGTTACTGCATTTGTATGGGAAAAATTAATTCGTTTTTTCGGATTAAAACTTTACTCCCAAGGTCATGCAGTATTACTCATAAAAACTCTTTCCTATTTTCCATACAATTGCAGCAACCTGTAATAACTGCACGCTGAGTGATTTCACCATTTTTAATTTACGGATTCTTTACTGATGTTATCTCAGTTTAACATATATATCTTATAATGTCCCTGCCTTTCTCTAAAAGTGGACTTTTCGTATTGTAACTCGAGTCTGAGAAAAAGATTTGAGGCCAAGACTGTAGTGTCAACCTGGATGATTTTGAATTTCCACATATTCAGGAGAGATACGGAAATATACAGATCTAAGGGACAGACAGAGGTGTGCGCTGGTGTTCGTGCAGCAGTTTGATGGAAGTATGTTTCTAGAGAGTAAATGATGGTAAACTATTCAGAAATTGGCAGCATTTGTCCTGAGTCCTTAATACAATATTACATATTAGTCCAAATTTTCCTCCAAGGAAACAGATTTCAAATTGTAGAAACTATTACAATTTAATATACGGCTGTTAGATTACCGTCTGTTGGGTAGATATGAGTTCATTTTCACAGTCAACAATATTTTTTAATGCATTTTCTAATTTGATTCTATCTCGGCTGCAATATTATCTAACTGTTGTTAATGTGTACATCCACCCTGATACCTGTTTTCATTTCACAAGTCACATGCGTCAATTAGAAGTTTTTCCATAATTGCATAAGCATTAAACTATTATATATTTTGTATGGTTACGTGAGCGAAGACTCGCAAGAATAAGAACAGTACTGGCATTTTAAAGGGTGTCATTCTCTGAGTCACTTGTAATTGGAAAATCTTCCTTTTCCTCATATTTACCCCCGTTGCAAATTAATTATACTAAAGGTAAAGAAAGGTGTGTGCATGTAAGAGAGAGAGAGAGGTAGCATAACTTTGGGTTTGGTTTCTTATCTGGCATCCAGGTGGGCGAAATATTATAACTCTAATATGTTTCACAGATAAAGATGAAAAAGATTACAGACTATAAAATAGTACTGCATATTTATGAATTCAGTTTCACAATCATTAACTTTCATTAATGTGTTTTTTTCTTTGATTTTATCCCAGTTTAAATATTTTCTCAAAATATTATTAGTATATCTTTCCGCCCTAAGACCACTTTTCAGTGCGTTGATTCTTTGACACGATTGGAAGTCATGATATACACAGAAAACCTGATCCTGTGGATAAAATGGGAGACAGATATCAAATATTATCTTTAAAATAATATGATATCGTACTATACAGAAACCACATGTGAACAGAGAATAATGATTCTATCCAATGAAGAAACAGGTTTTTATATGATTGAACAAAATTATGTAAAGCGGTTACTATAAAAATTTAGTTTGATAGAAATTATTGTGAAATGGTTAAAATAATATTTACTACTATATGCTAAAATTGAATATAAATCTTAAGACAGATTAATGTCTTAGTAACTAATACATAAATAGTCATATATATATATATATACATATATATATATATATATATATATATATATATATATATATATATATATATATATATATATACTGCTTTGGATATTGTCTAAAAAATGAAACTAACGCGATTTGTAATTCCACAAATCTTCTAGATATTATTTGAAGACACGGCTCAGAAAGTGCACAACATCACTTTATTTTCTGAGTCATTCTTTCCTCCATTTGAATAACCAATGATATAAACATAATATATGTTCTACGGTATACTTATGTATTATTTATAGAATTGTCCAACACGGTGTTTTGTAATTGGCGTTGTTCTGGCACTAGTCTATCTGCCTATATCTGAATAGTAACCCCATGTAGGCTAAATTCGCAATTTATCAGAGTGGCGCTAGCTGGAAATCCTAGATCATTTTATATCGTCAGTGCATACAAGTAGTGCATTGGGCGAGGGTATAATCTTGAATGTTGTGCGTTCGGTTATGACAGACGCTACTAATAGTTGCTTGATTTGTAAAATAATTGGGGCCATTTAGGTCACGGGTATTAATTGTACCTTGTCGTGTGTATAATCTTAGTTGTTACTCAATACAATAAACAGAGTAGTTAATTATGAAAATGATCAATATCCCATGTTTTCGTAGATACATCCGACACAGGATCAATGGATTCGAGAGGACTTAGTTTCTTTGAGCTCTCTGTTGATTTACTTATCTCGGTTTAGCGGATTGGTATTGATGTAGATAGTCTGAACAAACGTATTAATTTATAAGTCAGCGTGTGGGGAAATTTAAACTGGATTGACAATTATGCTTGTGTGGACTTCTTTTCCTCTTTCTCAAATGGGCTAGCAACAAGAGCCTTTTTTTAATATCCAAGTTATTTTAAAGTACAGTCAGTGCCAATTTGGTCGTCTAAGAGATGAGACAAGTTTGATACACTAAGCCATCACAAATGTCAATTAGTGTTTGCACCTCTTCCATTGTTGAACTAAAAGTTAAGTAAGATGCAAGAAGTTGAAATAAAATAAACAACAATGTAAGCAATTAAAAAAGGAATGCTAATTTATCCATTGTCCGGTTGATTTGAAGTTACGAAGATAATATTAGGAGGTGTTACTGTCCATCTTTGGTCAAACAGGAAAGACGCTCGTAAGATACTTAAATTGTTCTGACAACATTATGGAATGGAAAAACTTCCTACTGAACTTCCTCAGAAAGAGATATTGGATTCATTATCAACATTGGGTTCATTATCAGTATTCGGATCAGAGCAATTTGTCACAAAGGAAATGTTTCATTTTTCGAAGGTAAAGATACACGGAAAGGTGTAAATAAATATATATCTAATGCATTGAATAAGATATTATATATGTAAAACAATGCAGTAACTTCATTTGTTACCCGTCCTTCATAAGGAGGAGTGTGTTGTGTTATAATATTCTTCATTCATCCGTCCATATGTTACTATTTTTATTTCGCACAAGAGCTAAAAGTTTACTAACATTTAACTTTACCAAGTCTTGGGGCTGTTACGTATCGGCTCGTTTAAAGTAACACAAAGAAAAGAGCGAAGACAACAAGCTTTGTAAATTTTAACAAAAATAATTTATTTCCCTAGAAATCAAGGTGAAAAGGTAAATATATGAAACAAGATTTACGATTTACGAAGAAGATTCAAAAATTTGTCCTAATACTGTAAAAACACATAAGTCCTGTGACTAAACAGTTCTAAATTGACGGAGTCTGAATCTCAATTCCGTTCCAAGATGGCGGGTGATGATGTCAGACGAAGGTTAAACACAAATGTTCAGAATTTTCACTGTGAATCACAATTTGTATTGTTCTGTTCCAATTTAGAAATAATTTCAGTAAATGTCTTTGTCCAAAGCCAGTTGTGTAGTTCTCCAGGGAAAATAATTATTATTTAGAAGGTAGACGAAGTAGAACTATCCTCAATAATAAAACACATGTTATTCTTCATACGTACGAACGAACAACTCTTTCCAGCACAAAAGAATACCTTCTTAAGGTATTGAAAACTCTATATGATGTTATGATGTGACTCTCTAAGATGTTAAAATATGACTCTCCAATATGACTCTAGACTAGTTCGCAGCTACCTGAGTATTTTAAAGCAAAATAATACGTCATTTCATGTACACGCATGAAGAAATCGTGCGATTTCGAAATATCGCCAACGTAGTATAGAATGTCAACAAGTATTCTTAGAAATGAACGTGGTCATAGCCAATCATTTACATAGCTATTTCCGACTGTTTACTTGAATCGACAAAACGGTCATGCGAAAATCGTGCTTACGCGAGTCACATTTACGTTCTAAATAAACACGACGTTTCTAACAAAATATCAGACCCTGCGAGAATAATCAACATCACAATAATAATTACATTTAATGATATAAAAATGAAATAAAAATGAAATAAAAAGATTTAGAAAGAATTCAAATTTTAACACACATGTAATTTAACTGCAGGGTCGTAACAGGACAACCTGTCGGCTTTAAGTCAAAAGGTTTAAGGTAAAGGTCATTGAAAGCAGAAAAATTGTTTCTACACACCAGTTTAAGCTTTCCACCATTTACAATTACTAAAAAGTGAGGATAGTTTGCACTTGGGGTAACATTTCATTAGTTTTAAACAAAAGAGATAGACCAACCTTGTGGATGGCTTTCACTTGGAGTAAGAAATTAAGCCTATCGATTCTGGTGTCAAAAAGACAAAGGTGAAGGTCACTGTGACTGAAATAACCACAGCAGTTTCTGCACACGAATTTCAGTTATCAACCATGTACCTTGGCCAAATTTTGTGGATGACTCGCAGGGAAGATAATACAGAAATAATGCATTCTGGGATGCATAGGTAACAGATTATCGCTGGGGTAAGCCTGCGAGAGTGATTTCTGCACATTACGTTTAGTTCATGACTCTTCGTCAAAAATCGCCAATGTCAATCGTACTGTACCAGTGCCTACATACAGTATTATCAAACGCAAGGCTGGTGCAAGAAATGATATTTACGGTACTCTTCTTCTTGGCCATTAATTATATTTAGCTATTTAAGAAAGATATTCTTACAGACAGTCTATTACACAAATGACACTCGTAAGTATTTGTTGTGTTGTGTCTTCCGTGAGGTAAAGTTATTAAATTCCGTGAGACTTTATAGTGAAATATTTATTCTGTAAACTGCAACAAAGTCAGTACTTTCTAAAATTATAATACAACCATTTCAAATTTGCATGTGGAAGAACTCCCAAATGTCTTCAAACACATGGCTGAAGAGAGTAATCTCCCTTATATTAAACTATCTACTGCTCTAGCAAAGACAGAAGTGACAAGGAATAGACAGAATCTTATTTGATCAGGAAGAAGGAATCAGTCGTGCCATGGTTTCTTAATTCCGACACTTTTGGCTGAACCTTTTTATTTATAATGAAAAGAAGAACTTCAAAGAGCTTAGTTAAGATGATAATTATTGCATATATTATTTAAATTATTGATCACATCGAATGTCAGGCATCATTCTGTGTACATACCTTTTTTTATAAGTTTGAAGTAATTGAGACATTTTGTAAGTCAGTAACTGCACTGATCCTAGTTTTTTCAGTATGTAGTGTCTGAATATTTTTTAATTTTCATAAATTGGGATCAGCGTATTCGAAGTAGAAGAAGATGATTCTGAAAAGCATTTAAAGAGTGTGCTTACTGTGGTCTTGCGGTGTAAAGTTGTATGCTGGGGAGGCGACATTAGGTTAGTATCAACTTAATAATTTCATGATGCAACGAGAAAGTCTCTTCAGGAATCAGACAAGATAATGGATATTGGCTAATCTTCACTACTATTAGTGTGCAAGCTATGAAAAAAGGATTAGAACGGAATGTCTTCGATGCAATATCTGTTCTAAACAAATGTTAGAGCTTGATAATTTCATAAAGGCTGAAGTAATTATTACTGCTTCTAGATTTACATTCAATGATCATAATTAGATGCTAGAATTTTGTAAACTTTACTATTATTCATATGATGTTGAAGCGTTACATCTTAAACCTTTCATAAGTACTAGAAGCGGAATATATAAGAAAGAAACTTCTTGCTCGGTGTTATCGTTCTCATCATCTGAATGCAAACACAGGAGTCACAATCTTGATGAGTGCCTGAATATTTGGTATTTATCTTAAAATATATATGGTTAAGGCTTGAATTTAAAACCAAATCCATTTCATTGGAGAACAATAATTGACTCAAATAAATATCAAAAAATAATAGAGATCCATTAAGGCAAATGCATAAATTTTATCTTCCTTAAATGATATTTCTGTGTTGAATCCATTGCATATTCATTGCCACTGACTGCAGCTATCGCCCTGAAGTCACCATGTTGAAGTTTCCTGCATAAACAATAGAAAGGCCTAGCAGCAGGTCTTGTTCTGAAGGCTAATGATTGATATGGAGGTGTACTTCTTTTTCCGGATAGCATTTCCACTTGCCAAGCCATTGTGGACTGGACATTCTTCTAGTCTCTAGTACCTTGTACCAACCTATTCTGTTTGATGCAAGTTGCTAGATGTATTATTGAAAGCTTGTACTATACTGTACAGCAGGTTCTACGTTTCTAGAGGGAAGCCTGACTTCCTTTTGATTTTTTAATAATGTTGCAGTTCTCTGTGAGTATGTTTATCCTCTCTTTTGAATTAATTAGGTCTCACTCGGTCATCTACTGAGCTTAAACTCCATCTGCTTGTGTTTAATGGCTGGATTTTGTTTCCAAATGTAAACTAGATTGTTAATAGGACTGCAGTTGGGAGACTCAGTTGAAATGCCATAAATCCCGTAATACCGTATTTCATGTAATTTTGGTGCCCTGAAATATGTTTGTCTTCACAGGTTGAAAATTAATGCATAAATGTTTATCATGTTGCTGATTGATCATGTGTGATAATCCATGTTAAATTCATTTGTAAATGACATAAAAATGTATTATGTTCGTCATTATCATTACCAGGTGAGCCATAAAACAGCAGAAAGGGATGATATAAAAATAGAGAAAGCAAACTGATAATATGAACAAAGACGACCTTCAAAATAATGTCCTGATATTCATCAAAGTCCTATCAAAAGTCAAGAAAATAGTATATTCCGAATGAATTCCAATAGTCCTGATATACCAATGGTCTTGAATGTTCTGATATATCAATGATGCAAACAAGAATGTCGTTGAATGAATTCACAACATCCAAGGTAATGTGCCAATCCAAGAATTCAATGAGCTCATTCGTGCTTTCAACGAATAATTTAAATACATAATCCCTCTGGAAATATTTCTGACTGTAAAGTCAATATGTTTACAGAGGTTAATCTAAACAGGAATTATTTATTTGTTTACCATCTCTTTATTTTTACACATTTTCATTGTATCAACGACAGGGACACAGAACGAGAAGCATCATTGCTAAATGTACATTTGGATGCTACTTATGAGGCTTAACTTGTAACCTCTGAAGTCTTTTTTGTGTTCAACGCTTCCCACATTAACTACCACGTCATCAATCTCATCAATGTGGCATGTGCGTACAAAAATAAGAACGCCTCGAGTCGACAGCTTCAAGGAGATTGGTTACAAAGTGAGGTCATGTTTTAAAATAACAGGGAAGGCGGCTGACTGTTCAGTAAATTAAATGCAGCCAACAGGTACACACAATGTGCAGAGCGTTGCATTCGGTTGAGTATATTTACTTGAGCTATACACTGTAGAAAATAGTTTGGTACGGGTATACAGTATGGCATTCATGATCAGACTTCATGAATGTACCACAACTGTGGTATCAGTACATTATCTCGTCATTTTAATGCTTTTTCTTCAGGGCACGCAGTGATACTGTCAAAATATAACTGTCGTGAAAATAGATGATGATGATGGCCGCATCATCAGCAATAAAAAATAATTATCATCACTATCATCATTATTTGTTCCTAAAAAAATGATACATGCGAATCAAAGAAGAAACTATTATATGGACCAAGTTAACATAGATGCAATTATTATATGGCCAAATTTAATTGTTCAGGTTGTATTGTAGTTAGATATGCCTTAGATGAGACTATATAGCTGTGTATAATTTTCTAAACCTTGGATAAATTTTAAACTCATTTTAGAGTAACTGGCTATGATATATGGATACATGTATATTTCCTGTTATTTTAGTAACTTTTGATTACGTTATCCTTAGCCCAATCTGACCTCATAGCAGGGTGTGTTGCCAAATCGCCACTATGACCACATTAAAGACCTGTTTGTGCCTGGAATCTGGAAGAAATTGTCCACCTATATGTAATTGACTAATAAGCCTTGTCGTCATTAGAGTCGGTCAGCTGTATGTGAGATTTTAGAATTTCAGATGACGAGAACGATCTTTGTGTGTGATTGTTAGTACACTGAAAAAGGACATACATAAAGGGAAAAAAATGTAATGTGACAGCTTCTAAAAACCAGTGTCAATCACAACAGGTATCAAATGCTGATGAAGTAGAGTAGTGAATTTCCATTTGTGAAATTTTACATGATTCACTAAACATCTTTAAAGTTATGTTTATATAAGGTGATTAGATCAGTGTTCTAACAAAACATAATTAAGTTTTTTTTAATGAAATTTAAAAATTATCTCAAAATCAGGATAGACCCTAATCATTGGCTGAAATGCAAACTGGCATTTCTCCCCTTTTATTAGGGTAAAACGTACACGCAGATTGCATCTTAGACTCAGAACCAAGAAAAGGGACTGAAATAAGATATTATTCAAAGGGAGACACATCGAAAATGATTTGGTTTAGTGAAGTTCTGAGATCTATGAAATTTAAATAAATTAATATTTGAAGATATTATTATGTTACAACTCTATGGTTTTAAACTTAGTAACAGAAAAGATGGAAAGGCAACAACTTGTGTAAAATTCAACAAATCTTTAATGTTCCTAGAATACAAAGTGAAAATACAAATAATTTATGTCAATAGAAAACAAAGTGCAAATTTAAAAATAATTTATATAATTGTGAATTAAGTCCCAAAGTTCCATCATACGTCCAAACGTATAGAGTATTCCGATTGAATTACATCGGTATTCCGAACGAAACCCAATTTTGATTGTGCTGATGTGCCAATAGCCTTGGATAGTGGTTATGTGCTAACACTCTTTATGTACCACAATTATATAATCCAAAATGTTCTTGAATTAATTAACTCTGATACCCAAAATTTAGTCCAAAATCTATAATAATGAGCAATTTGTCATTCCAGTGAATAATTTAAATAAATATACTAAATATTCGCATTTAAACACAACTAAAATTGATTCTACTAAACCTGATGTTAACATACGGAATGAGTATTTCTTAAGTAGACAACTTTATATACCTCTCCACCATGCCTATGTCGCAATAATCATATTCTGAAACAAGGCCAGGTCTGTTTATTTCCATTTTAGTAAGCGACCTTATCAAGGACAGGTAGACCACTTACTCCAAAGGGGAATACCAATGTCCTGAATTCAGATGCAAGTAAACATATTTACCTCCTGATTATAATGATCTTCAATGATAACAAAAAAATCAGAAACTAACATTAGCGATGTAATATCTTGCTTACAAAATAAGAAGGTATTGCTCAGGTATGACCTAAATTCAATTACTGACGAAGATCAATCACACAATATAGATATCCATAACAAATATACAACGGATATCAGCAAGTGCCTCCGGGAACTGAGAGACTGAGAACAATAGAAAAATAACTGAAATAATTTATTTTTGAATAGCAACCTCTTTGCATATATTTTGGTTGAGTAAAGGTCTGAAATCTTTAAATTTTCAGAAGTAATCTTCAAAGAAGTGATAAGTGATTAGAACCATGTTACTTGAAAGAGGACACAATTTTAGTTAAAAATAAAATTTCGAAATCATACGTTCGAACCCTATGAATTTTGTTCATTTTAATGAAATATAACATTTATATCAGAATTCTGAGCAGATTATTTAAGTACAGATTAGTATTTTTTAAAACGTTTTTACTTTTGGTAAAGTGTGCACATATAATGCATCTTAAACGGCTGAGAAGAAAAGAAAAATAACTCAAACACGCTATTGTTTGAAAGCATCCCTTTGAAAATAGGTTGCATAAGTAAAGATCTGACAGTTCAAAATAAATAATTGTTTGATGAAGTGATTTTAACTATGCTGCATTAGAAAGGAGCCTATTTATTTTAACTAAATTTAAAACTTGAAAACCATGCATTAAAAATCTGGTATATGTATATTTAATTTAGGCCATGTGCTTGCATCTTGTCCGTGACTGAGGGTAGAGATTTTGTTTACCTGAAATTAAGTTTGAGGCCTGATTTTTCCGTTGAAAATTATATCATTTATTTAAATTATTCATTGAAATCAGAAAGTGATGATTTTTTTTTTTTAAAGAAACACTACATTTGGATTATTGTGAATTCATTCAAAGACATTCTGGATTATATATATATACCTTATATATATATATATATATATATATATATATATATATATATATATATATATATATATATATATATATATAAACTATTGGTACATCAGGATATTAAACACTATTTGAACATCAACACATTCAAGATCATTGGAATTCATTCAGAACATTCTATACTACAGGACTTGTGATAAAACATCAAGTACTATTTGGGATTTAGATCACAATACTGTAAATAGCTGTTGAATTTTTACTTTTGTATTGTAGGAAATTAATTGTTTGTTAATTGTTTTAAAACGTGTTGTTTTCGCTTTCTTTCTGCTACTTAGTTTAAGACAACAGAGTCGTAACAAGACATGTTGCAATAAAACGGAAGCAATTTTGTTATGAATTTAAAATGTGTGTCAAAATTATGTTAAAATGTTGATCAGATGATGAAAAGGTAGGCTAGTAATTCCTTTTATTAAATTTGTGGTAATATATACATGTACCATTCATCGTTACAAACTAAAAGAAAATAATTGAAAGAATTTATTTTGAAAAGCAGGCCCTTTGAAAATACGGCCGAGTGCAGTTGCGAGGTCTTTAAGGTAAGTCAAGTAATGTTTGATGAGATTAAAATTAAATTGCAAATTTCAAAATCATGTATTAGAGCAGAACCATGTTGTAACAAAATGTCCAAGTCATACTTTAGAACCTGGCCGTTTTGCAGCAAAAAAGTTATTTGTTATGAAGTGTACATTCTACCTCAAAATCAAAGTTAGAACCATTATCAGATGCTTGAGATGCAGACTGGTATGACTGACTTAATTTGTATTGTCCATGTGATAAAGTGTACACATACGTATGTAGAATGCAACTTAAAAGGATTAGAAAAAGACGAATAACTCCAATAAGTTATTCTAAAAGCAGACCCTTTGCAATAACTTGGCAGAGTAAAGATCTGATAACTCTAAACCGATATAAGTAGTGTGTGAAGAAAGGGATTGGAATTATATTGTATGAGAATTGAGGTAATTTATTGTAATAACATTTTAAAATTTAACAACATACCTCTGGGCGTGTCAGAACGTCAGAATATTCACATATTTGGGAGGGGGGTAGAATGACCAAATCCTACCCATCGAATTTCATGATCGGCCCCTTGCTCTTTAGCAAATAAATTCGATATGGTGTTTGATGTATGTGAAACATAACTATCCCGCTCCCCATAATCATGTTTCATAAAATCAGACTCGGTTAATAGGTGAACCAGTTCTTAGATGAGCTTTGCTTGCCTGAAGCCCATTTACAGGCGATTCCATCTCTGAATGACAGCTGCAATTCGCCATTTCCCCATTCAGCTATGAAAACTCTCGTCTACTCGATCTAGTAAAAACATTACGCTATATATAAATGCAGTATACTTCTGCTTAACTTAAAACAGAAAACAAAACGTTGCCGCAGATCACAAAATGATCAATAACGTTTAAAATGACTGCTTAAATATTTTAATTTAATGCAGTGACGAGTAACTCATTTTATATCTTCAACACACATTATTTGTCATTTGCTATTTTAAATATGTTCAAAAGAATTGAATGCGTCTACTTTACTTCTGCAGATTAGTCAGATGTGTTATTCCAGAGCTCTGATTGTGGGCCTCGTAATCTGGGCCTTGCGTATGATGCATGAAACAATCATCATGAAGCCACATAATGGGGGCTGCCATATTGTTCTCCTTTCAGTCAATCCGGTCCCTTGTCTGGCAGTCATATTACAAGTAAACCTGTAACCAGATGGCTATCAAGCTTTCGAACAGAAAGTACGATTATAGTTGGTACTGATAGCAATCGTGAAATACATACAACAAATTTACTTATTTACTTGTTTTCATTTTACTTCTTTTCATCTCTTCTTTCACCGCATATAATTCTCTAAATATTAATCCGTCGAAGATTTTACCTTTGAGTATCATCATTCCCTTTTTCTTAATACTAGTCTAAAGGTAATGAAAAATACGTTCCATTAGCTACTTATCATAAATAAACCTTATATATAGCATATATATATATATATATATATATATATATATATATATATATATATATATATATATATATATATATATATATATATATGTGTGTGTGTGTGTGTGTGTGTGTGTGTGTGTGTGTGTGTGTGTGATTCTGATTCAAAAGCCAAGGTGTTTCTTTATTACTCGATGATAACACGTTTACCGTTTGATTTTATCTTAGCAATATCGGTAATCAGCACAAGCTGTGGTCGAGCACGCAAACAGATGCCTGAAGAATCTATAATCTGTCAAATAAATACACCTAGAATCAGAGTTCTTTTTCACAAATTGATATCGTTCACAGATTGAGAGATCTACTGAGTTCATCTGGCTTCTCCAACATCAAAGACTTTTTCGACAAAGCATCCACTCTACAGTTTAAGTGACAAAATCAATAGAATGTGTTTCAACAATTCGAATAAACTATAAACTTAAATATGGACGGATAGTTGCATAATAATAGAATATTAATTGGAAAAAATGTACTGAAAGCAGATAAGTTATTAAAGACTTTATGAAACTGAACAATTACCAAAGTTTATACTGTTTATTCTGGATCTACACTGTTCGTAATGTCATATGCTACTTAAACTTATTCATAGAATAGAATCAGCAAACCTAAACGTCTCGTTCTTTATGTATTGATAAACGTAGAACCAGAAAGACTAATAAACGAAATTGTTTTTTGCTTCTGCATAATGCGCAATATAATAATCATTACCAACATCCGTTTACTGCCGTCTTCCTGAAAAAGTGTTTCGACCAAACTATGTATCGATTATCGGAAATGAAAGAATTCCTTCAGTGTGCTAAATAATGGACAAATAACAAAAACAAAGCAACACAGAAACACAAAGTATTGAAATTTGTATCTAATGAGTTTAAATTAGGAATTAAATGAGCGTTTCTTATGATTCCATCCTTAGCCTGTGAATATGAGTGATTCGTGACCACATTCTTGTATACGGAAGGAAATATAAACTGTAAAAATATGCTTCTAAATCTGAATTCTCTCGCCAGAGCCCTTTTACATAATTACACGATTCATTTTGTTTCCTTTGATTGCAGGACAATGAAAATAATGCATTGTTCCAAGTAACCATCATTAAAAGTCTATCCACTGCGTCCTTGATCATCATCTGCACAACTGTCATTAAATTTGCCTGAGTGATATGGCCGTCAGCAAATGTTAGTCCCGAGAATAAAATATTAACGGTAGCTTCTCTCCGATGCTGAGGTCTGAGAGGGACCAGTTCAGCAATATCTCTCGGGGGACATCTCTCATGGATTCACATTCGGATTCCCGAACAGGCTGAGCAGCTGGAGGAAAGTTAACCGGACAAGAAACCAATCTAAAACCTTGTTCCAAATACCCGCCTGGTCTCGGTAAGTTCACCGACACTCAAGTCTTGAAATTGTGTATAAAAGGCAGACAATATACAGTACAGCAATGTTATATAGCACCAATGGGTGATATGAAACCCGTTCGAATAAAGGAAATTTCGCATCTGTGGATTCCAGTTATACAGATTCTGTACTTGCACGGTACATACATGCTGTGGTTCGCATAATATCGACACAGTTGATATAGGAAGACCAGAAAAACTGGTATCTATATATTTTGTCTGTAGACTAGTTTCAAAATTGCGGTCATCATAAGTAGAACTCATATATAGGATGGTTTCAAGTTTATTATCATGTTTTCATCATCATCACACAATACTTGGTAAAGT
>JAECUM010025991.1:0-31118 GCA_016617855.1 Megalonaias nervosa | reverse complement strand
ATATATAGATATATACACACCATTCGTTTGAGTTATCACAGATTGTCTAAGACGAAAAGCCGAATTGATGTAAGAAAGATTTCTTATGATTAATATTTTGCTATGACCCAATAGGGATTCACATTTTCCTACTGAAGGAAAAAGATAAAAAAAAACCTTCGTTGAAGTATATGTTTCTTATATGATCGCAAGGTGGACAAACACAAAATGGAATTCATATTCTACCAAATAAACATTTTTTCCGGCATAGTTCACAATGCCTATTATTTCTCTCAATCCTGCTATGCCTACCTGTCTCTATTTTCGGCGTATACGCTGAGCATCTAAATTTAGCAAGTACTTTCTGAAGAAAATATGATAATCCACATGAGAGGTATTTTTCCGGTCCTAATTCGGTTTTATACATGCTATAATACTCACATTTATGTGAAATGTTAATATAATTTTGCCAGTTTTGTAGCGTTGAATCTTTAATTCTTTGCAAAAATAGTGCGAAAAAGTGTATTTCGTCTCCAAGATCTTGATTTAGCAAAACTTGCCCAAGACCGAAACGAAATAACGTCTTTAACTTTGGTAGCCCATGTGACACGGTTAGTTTCATCTAATCTTTTGAACATGAAATGCCATTGATGTGGGTATCCAGTTGAAGGCATTCTTACGACCATCAACCAGTATTTAAAACATCGTAAAAAATACGAAGTACAAAGTTGATCTCTTACGCATTCCCATAGCACAATCGCATTATTTGTAGAGTTAGGAACACCTACATAGTGTTAAAACTAAAATTGTATTGTACAATTTCAATATCTCTACTAAATTCATATCCCCAAATTTCTGACCCATAGCAAGCAATTGGTTTTATTACCGAATCAAAAATTGTAAATGCGTACTCTACACTAAAGTAGTCTAATCGTTTTTGATAATTCAAAATCTTTGAAGTTGCTTTCTTTGCCTGAGCTGCTAGTATCTGCTTTGCTTTCGTCCAAAACAACTTTGCGGTGAAAAAAAATAAACCCATGTACTTGTAATAAGGCACACATTCAATACGACTTTCTTTGAAAAACCATATTCCTCCTTTTGCATGAGATATCCCCCATTTCTGGAAACAATGATTTTAGTTTTATCGAGATGGACCATCATACCAATTGTATCACAGAAACGTTTGACAACATTTATTTGGTATTGAAGTAGCATTATTTTATAGGCGCAATTAGCAACATCATCAGCGTAAAGTATTGCAAAAATATCAGCAATATCTTCTGAGATAAATACACTTCTGTTGCTTTCGAGCTTCAGCTGTGTAATTAAATCATTAAAAAAGGGAAAAATGATACGTTTTAAAATACAGCCTTGCCTTGTACCTAATATACATTCGAAATAAGTGGTTAAACCTTTGGGTGTTCGGAAACAGCTTTTCAGATTTCTATACATATCCATTAAAATGATTACTATTTTACCATTCATACCCTTGCGTATTATTGACGACCATAATATATCATGATGTACTTTATATAAAGCTTTTTTTTAGAATCGACAAAAAGAATATGCTCTACCTTTTCTTTTGACTATATATTTCTGAGCTAAAGCCTGATTAATAAAGATATTGTGGCATGCGGAGTATTTTTTTTCCCTTAAGCCTGCCTGTGCTTCGTCTAAAAAAACCATAGTCGTCCGCCCACGTGTATATACGAGTATTCAATATATAAGTAAAGATTTTGCATAGAGTATCAATAAGAGAAATGCCTCTGTAATTGTTTGGATCGCTCTTGTCACCGCACTTCTCCCACTGTTAGAAAATTAACCATATTCAAAGATTTTGTTGAATAGAGCGTTAAGGAACGGTAAGATCGTTTCCTTCGTGCTTTGATAAAAACGCGTAGGTATCATATCAGGTCCAAAGGTTTTGTTTTTGATTTTAAGTAACTTCTCATAATTTCATCATTTGTAATAGAAGTATTTAATTCATCAACCTGTAAGTGAGGTAGTTCTTCACTAGCAATATTGTCAGTCATCTAACTCGCACACAGGCTTCTTCAGTAAAGATTTAAAATATTCATATCAGTTTTGTGGGAGATATATTCTACTTGTTGAGAATAATGCGTTTCCTGTTTCAAAATATGCCAGAATTGTCGGAGGTTTTTCCTCGCTTGAGTTAAGTTGTTCATCTTGAATTCTCAGGTGTATCTTTTCTTGAGTGCGATTATTGATTTAAACGCTGTTTTATACTCTGTATATGACTTAAGGTCAACATCAGTATTTGAGACTCTAAAACATCTTAAGCAGTCGTTTTAATTATATTTCACCATATCAGATTCTTTGTCCCACGAAAGTGGCTGCTTTGTTATCATATTATCATATTAGGCGCCGTACCTTCGGTCTGTAAAATTGAACCTATATTCTGATATAATGTACTAATATTCCGAGAGAGAAGTCAATATCAGCTTGAAGGTATCTGAATAGACCATTCTTTATGTCTTCAAAGGTTGTGCTAAACATTCTTACAATGGCTATTGTTACGTATCGGCTCGTTCAAAGTAACACAAAGAAAGCGCGACTACAACAAGCTTTGTAAATTTTAACAAAAATAATTTATTTCCCTAGAAAACACGGTGAAAAGGTAAATAGATGAAACAAGACTTACGATTTACGAAGAAGATCCAAATTTTTTTTCTAAAGTTGTGAAAACACATAAGTCCTGTGAATAAATTGATGTAGTCTGAATCTCAGTTCCATTCCAAGATGGCGGATGATGACGTCAGAGGAAGGCTAACACTAAATGTCCAAAACTTTCACTGTGAACCACAATTTTTATTGTTCTGCTCCAATTTAGAAATAATTTCAGCAAACGTCTTTGTCCAAAGCCAGTAGTGTTGTTCTCCAGGGAAACTAATTATTATTTAGAAAGTATATGAAGTACAGCTACCACCACTAACAATACACATGTTGTTCCTCGTACGAACGAACAACTCTTTCCAGCACAGGAATACCTTTTCCTTAAGGTATTAGAAACTCTACAAGATGTTATGATATGACTCTCAACTATGACTGACTACGACTGAAACTTTCTTACAGGTAACTGAGCATTTAAAACAAGCTACTACGTCATTTCATGTACACATGCACGAAGGACGCGTGTGATTTCGAAATCACACCTGGGCATTACAAAAACGTAAACAAGTATAATTAGTAATGACGTAGTCACAGCCAATCATTTACACAGCTTTTCCTGACTGTTTACTTGCAACGAAAAACTATCATACAAAAATCGTGCTTACACGAGTCACATTTGCGTTTTAAATAAATACGATGTTTCTAACAAACTATTAGACCCATGCAAACATAATCATCATAATAAAAATAACTACATTTAATGATACAAAAATAAAATTAAAATGAAACAAAGAATTAGAAGAATTTAAATTTTAACACATATGTAATTTAACTACAGGGTCGTAACGCTATATATTGTCTTCAATAAGACGAAAATATTCCCATTTAGTAAGGGTACAAGTATCAATATTAATCTTCTCTGCATCACAATAAGTTTGATGAATATTAACATCCACAGTTTGGGAAATGCTACCTTCATTTCTCACCATGCAGAGTTAGTGTAATAGAACAATATATTGGAAAATGTGTTAATTCATTTCTAGTCCCTATACCAAAGCTGGTGATATACCTAAATAGTTCAGAGGAACATATATAATCAGCGATACTGCAACCATGTGAACTGGCCATTTTTATCATGAAAGAGCCTTCCATTCATAATATGTATATTAAAATTTCTGCATAAATTGCATCCATACACAAAATCAAATGTATCCTCAGGGATAAAATCTTCAAAATTATTAAAATCTAGCATTAAAATCTCCCGATAAGGAAGATAATAATTTCTATATTGGCTTTTGATCGTAAATAACTCCACGCTTAACAGTTCAATTCCATCTTCATTAACATTGTTATGTATTGGAGAATATTCAGTGAAATCTACGTGAATACCATGATTGTATCTTTATCAGTATGCAATGTTAATGACTTTAGTAGCAGAACTACACAGCCATTTTACGTATCAAATACTCTTTTTACAAAATCTGTCATTACGACTGCTTTGCGCACAAAAACGGTTACACCTCCCGAATTCCTACCTTCACCCACTGTTTTCCGAATATAACTATGCGTGGTATAGTCTTCAAGAAAATTGTCAAATTCCTCTCATGATTTTCCCCAAGTTTCGTATAAACCAATGATATCAAATTTCATACAATAATGAAGAAAAGAACTCTGGTGATCGTACTTAGTTTCGTATAAACCAATGATATCAAATTTCATACAATAATGAGGAAAAGAACTCTGGTGATCGTACTTAGTTAAGCCCTCTGTATTCCACGAATGAACCTTAGGTGTGATAACTATTCTGTAAAGCATATGGGCGTTGATCTGTGACCTGCGTGCTTTTTAGGATTCCTTCGAATGAAGAAGGAATGTCATCTTTATAAAATAATACAACGATTATTGGAAATTATGTATATATACTCATGATGAACACCATATTTAACTTCTTTAAACCATAGCACACATTATATTTACTTGTACTTTACAATCTGGGCCTGTGGCCGAAATTACTGAACAAAGTGTGTGTGTGTGTGTGTGTGTGTGTGTGTGTGTGTGTGTGTGTGTATATATATATATATATATATATATATATATATATATATATATATATATATTAAAGTAGCGAATGACAAATCAAGGGGTTCAATTTTGTAAAAGATTTATTAATCAATAAAGCTGAGTTTCTTTCATGCAGGCAATCTATTTAAAAACATGATATAAATGCTAACTTTCTTACATATAATGGTATACTTAAAGTAATTAACCTACTGCCACAAACCAATAATACATAAACAGCCAATGGGTACTTGTCGATCCGAGCTAAAACATAGTTCCTTCTCCTTTTGGTGATAATATAACTATGAAATAGTTTAATGAAATAATAAAATATATTGTAATTGAACAATATAAAATATGTAAATATATTTACTGCAATATACACAATGACTACTGATATTAACAACCGAGAAACTTTTAAGACAAATTGTAACAAACATGCTTCTGATAATAGAATATGACACAGAGCGGACATTATTTTCCAAGTGATTTTAAAAGTGAATTACAAGATAATTAAGAGAAAAAATAAAAAGCTGTCAGTAAGTAAAATTACCTTAAATGTACGAATATTAAATCTGTACTAATACACTGATTAGACTTCTATTTTTCTTACTTTTCTAGCCATGATTCACGAACTGCTTCAACAAATCTGATAATGGTCCCATTTGTTAAAACATATCATGTTCAGACCTCCACAACGCTAGAAGATTGCATTATATGACGAGATTGACTGATACAAGGTACGCATACATAAAGGTGAAAAAGTCGTTTATAATTTAACACAGCTGAGACCTGGATCTTATTGTTCGTGCAGTGAGTTTGATCAAGGTTTTTGAGAAAATATTTTTCGAAACTGGGGCAAGCTTAACCAAACAAGTACCAACATACCTTATTAATGTATGGGTGGATTCGCTAATAACTCGTCGACTTGGCTATTATAAGCCTATACACTCAGTTTGCAAAACTCTCCTGCAATAAAGACTGTTGGTTGGTAAGAAGAGCAGCCAATACGATGCTATATTAACTGGTTAATATTCGTTGATAGCATCGTAATAAACATCAGCTGAAAATGTGATAAGAGTCAACATATAAATCTGATCAGAAATAAATTTTTGAGAATAATGTACTCAGTGTATATATATATATATATATATATATATATATATATATATATATATATATATAGACACAGTGTTTAATTATTCAATTAACTAATGTGCCGTAGAAGAGAAAATTTGTTTCAGAATTGATTTGATGCCAAAGACAATTTTCATAACTCATTCCCTTATGTGCTCACATAGATAATGCTCTCATACGCCATTTCCTAAGATCCAAAGCTCTGATACACGATTTCCTTACATCCATTGCTTTCATGCAACATTTCTTTCAAACAGATTCTCTCATACGCCATTTCCTTAGATCCAATGCTCTCATACGTCATTACGTCATTTCTTTAGATCCAATGCTCTCATACGCCATTTCCTTATATTCAATGCTCTCAAAAGCCATTTCCTGAGATCCAGTGCTTGCCAAGCCATGAGGGGCCATTTGAGCCTCCGAAGCTTAAACACTTTATTGTCTTTACCCAGTATTCATGGAAATTGTCTGAACATAAAGGATAACATATGGCCGTTATTCTTGAGTAATAAATTATAAAATAATTTACTATCTATGACTAACCTCACGAAAAGAGTTTCCGAAAAAAATTCGCAACAATAAGAAAAAAAAAAGGAAAAAGGAAATGAACTCAATCCACAGGTGAAATAACTATATTGTAGCAAACCATTTTCCCTCGAGGCAATCAGAACCACCCCCGTGAAAAAATTACAAGTATCTTTAATATCACACATAAAACTAATCTGACCGTATAAACTAAGTCAAAGTCTCAAACAGTAATATTATGCTTCTTGTACTCTAGTCACTTTAGCGTTCTCAGCAAACATAATTCCACATATTTCACGTTTGTATAGTTTCATTATCTACGTGTTTCCCAATGTAAATGTATAATTTGAAGTCGTTGAAAACAGTTTTCTACACAGTTCTAATTCACGTGTCTTGGTGAGTAGCATCACCTGACTTTTCACCCTAGGCTTTTTGCAGTAATTAATGTACCATACAGTTTAATTTCGGTGTCTCACAAATGTGTTTCTTCAAAGTACACTTTTAATTTCTAATATATTATAAGAGTATTATCACACAATTCAATTTACATCATATGACACATATGTGTATCCTGGACTCGGTCGACTGAGAGATCATGCTAAACAATATACAACCTTTCAAATTTAAAATGGTGTGCTTGTACATGTAACAAATGTCCAAACAATCCATGGTTTACAGTTTTAGTTCAGAACACTCCTAGTCCAAGACTTTTCAACAACTTTTTCCAAACGTTTGGATTCTTGGCTAATACATCCCTATGGCACGTTACAAAAATGATTTGCTCAAAAGCAACGAAACGCACACAAAATACTGCCAAAATGCGACCCAAATTTGCATCGAAACATTCCAAATACACGGTCATTTCTCTTTAAATTAAAGTTCCAACTGCTCATGCAGCCGTAGGAAACGAACGTATCGAACTGCAACGTAACTATAGCCTCTGAGGCAGACGAGGTCAAGTGTTTCCGATATTAGTTTCAAAAACGGAAAGATCGAAACAGTTATCAACACTGGGCTATCAAAAATATAAAGCAAAACGCATGATGAAAACGGTAAAAAGAAAATTGCATAAATAAGCAATACAGAAGAAGATGATAATTTTTCATTACTGAGTGTTCTCAATAAAAATAGTGGACTTACACATTACTGAGTGTCCTTAGTAAAAGAGTAGACTTACACATTACTGAGTGTCCTTAATAAAAATAGTGGATTTACACATTACTGAATGTCCTTAATAAAAATAGTGGACTTCCACATTACTGAGTATCCTTAATAAAAACAGTGGACTTACACATTACTGAGTGTCCTTAATAAAAAGAGTGGATTTACACATTACTGAGTGTCCTTAATATAATAGTGGATTTACACATTACTGAGTGTCATTAATAAAAAGAGTGGACTTACACATTACTGAGTGTCCTTAATAAAAATAGTGGACTTACAAATTACTCAGTGTTCTTAATAAAAACAGTGGACTTATATCAATAGAAAGATCTCTCCACAAATATTTAAAATGTTACTTTTCATTACCAACAAATCATTGCTCTCGAAGCCCATATGTACTTCATTTTATGCTCATAAAATTGCAGACGAGACCTTCCTGTGGCCTCATAAATGCATGATAAACAATTTCCCACAAATTTCACATTGGTATTGTTTGTTAACAGTATTTTCGCACTTCTGTCTGGTCCCATCAGTGTCTCTCGAGGCCTCGCTAAAAATATCTCCACGTACTTCGCTTTTCAATAGGTTTTGTTAACATTGTGAGTTATCAAGTGTCTTGTCTCCCTGAAATTCACGGGGAATAATTTACCCCGTTATTTCCATTTGTATAGTTCGTCACCGATGTGTATTCTCAACTGGATGAATAAAGTGAGGCCTGCCTAAACAATTTTCCAACACTTTTTAACATGGTTTGTCACGTCTGTGTATCTTTCCGTGCATTGACAAAGCAGCTCTCCGGCCAAACGATTTCCCACATGTTTTACATTTGTACGGTTTGTCGCCGGTGTGTACGCTCATGTGTTCCTTCAAGTGAGAACTGCAGCTAAAGAATTGTCCACATGTTTCACAGTTGTATGGTTTGTCACCAGTGTGTACTCTCATGTGCACGTACAGATGAGATTTCTGTCTAAATAATTTCCCACATATTTCACATTTACATGGTTTGCTATTGGTATGTAACCTCATGTGTAAGGACAAACTATAGCGTTGGCTAAACGATTTCCCACACGTTTCGCATCTAAATGGGGTCTCACCAGTGTGTATCCGCATATGTTTTTCCAAAGTTGCGCTAAGGCCAAACGATTTCTCACATGTTTCACATTTGTATGGTCTCTCACCAGTGTGTGTTCTCTCGTGTGATGCCAACTCTGATTTACGCCTAAATAATTTCTCACATATTTCACATTTGAACGGTTTGACTTCAGATGTTATCTTTACCGTTTCCATTTTACTGCAGCCAAACAATGATGTCACTTGTGTCTGGTTTGTCAATTGTCATAGTATGTATCACAGCGTGAACTGCCAAATGCAGATGGTATAATTTGCGTCTAATGCATCTGTTGCACTATAAATAGCAGTTTGGGCCGACTGTCCATCTAAAAGAAATGTTTAGCATAATTTTAGAATTAGGCCCCTATATGTAATAGGCATGGTTAATTAGGTACAATTAGATATTTTATCGGTTTATTTAATTAACATTCATTGGTAGCTGAAATAAAGTCACCAGTTGCATTAATTGTCTTATTCTTGCTTTGCACGCATTTAATCAGACAGCCCTGAATCAAGATTACCTGTTTAAGCTGTTTTATTCACTGTTTTGAGTACTGAGACTACCCTGATTACTATTCGTGATCTAATTAAAGGGCCAGTAATAAGTATCTTTCCTATTGGTCGGTTTCTAAATTGTTAATATAAACAATATAGTACGACCAGTATGTTAGTGATAGAAAGTCAGTCCAATAGATTGTTTCTGAAGTGTGCTGGTGATACGGTTGCAGTGTGTTAAAACCAAATATAATATCTTACCTGTAAATTAAAATCAGTGTTTGTAAAAGATTTCCATATCGAAATTTGTGCTCTTTTTGCAGCGGTATAGAAACTGTTGACCTGTTTTTCGAATGTAAATTAGTTATTGCACTACAACATTTAGTCATTAAATGGTTGAAACATTTAGGCATTGCATGGTTGAATAAACGATCCGTAAGCTCTTTCATACCTTCTTCACGTTACTTAAGTTCGGACCTTTTTCTGAACGAGGCTTCGTTCCCAGAAACAGAATTCTAGGACATATACCTCTTATCATGCGCTGAATACAAGTCCCATATGGATTTGACTTATTCGTGCATATTACCATATAGTGGCAGCAACCAGTAGTACAGCTGTCCTTTCTATCCAGACCTAAATGAAGAATCAAAATTGACTTTTCCAGACTCAATCTGGTTCACTTCATGGATAAACGGTGTCTATCTGGATTGTTCTGCTCCAAAAACACCTTCGACCTTTTCACTGATATATCTTCGCAACGTTAAATACCTAATCAAGTGTCTCCTTATAATTGGTTGAAATCATAAACTTACCTTTGAGCAGCATAGTCCAGGTATTTTATACTTTAATTCATTTTGTCATATTACGAATTTTATTGTTTGTTTTTTTTTTAATTTGTGCACGTATATATTTCCTTTCATATGCACAAACATACATATTTACCTGTTCTACCTGTACACACGCTAGCTTAGGCCCAACCTGTGCTGCACCTGCAAGCGGTATTCTGATCTTGCTCTCGTCCTCACGCATACCATTATTCACACCTCTGTATGTATGTCACCCAGTAATAATCCGGCTTTCTCGCTTTTGATGCAGTTGTATAATCTACACATATTTCGATGTTCATTAATGCTGACCGACTTGCTCACGTTTTGAATACACTTTTAATTCCATTATGTTTCTGTTCTAGTGTCGAATACATTTTGAAAGAATTTTCATTTTCATACCCATTCATCAATTCCTTATTCCTTGACGCTTCGTTTATCTTCACATTTTATTTGATGTTGAATTGCATGTTGATCTTGAAATCTGCCTCATGTATTTGCACAGCAAAAACAAAATCGCATAGAAATGATTGAAATGCCGTCGTTATATATATATATATATATATATATATATATATATATATATATATATATATATATATATATAATCATTCTTTCAGTATTCAGGGCCAGAAGTTCCAATATCAAATGTATTTAGTTTTATTTTTTGTCTTTGCATTTCTAGAAGAATGATTTACAGTCAAGAAAAAAAACGTGGCCTTGACCCATGTCCCATTTGGTAAGGTACCTATATTTTTATATGATACATGATTAACATATCCATTTCTAATGTATTCTGAATATTTCTTTCTGAAATGTATGCGATAGCCTGTTCATATATATTGCAATGGAACTACTGTATTTTTTATCTGGACCTACCATTCTCTCTATATGCCTGTCTGTCTGCCCTATAGTTTGCTTTACAAACTGATTGCTTTGCACCTGTAATTAGCACGAATGTGTTTAGATTTATTTCGTCCCCTCTCTATGGATAATCGATAAATATAAGAGGTAAGTCATTCTTATTGAATGCATTGGGAGATGAATTAATATGTACACGCATAAATAAGTAATGCGCGGATGACGGTATTGCTATGTATATTTGTATTAAACGTATTCTACTTCTATTTGCAGGGTAAAGAAGGCACTGATAAATACGACATTGTCGTTTGTTATTTCATAAGATGTTACGAACGTCCAGCACAATAAACCCGATTTTTACTACAAAAACTGGAGTTGTTTTCCTTTTCTTGTAAGAAAGTAACAAATACACTCCGTCAATGTGACGCAATGCTTTTTCATTGTAACCCGCTATTAATATCGACAGTTTTTGACCACTGTAATTGGTTGAGTGGTATCTCATAGATGCCAAGTATGCCAACAAACATGTCCTAATTCAGTGTTGATACAGCCCTTTTAACTGACCGAAATGCCGGTAAGTTAGAGACTGGTTTGTTCTGCTGTTATAGTAATGAATGGTTTGTTCTGCTGTTATAGTAATCTATTTACATACAATTTCGTGCGAATACTTACACAACTACATATATGAATCAACCAGGACAGGATCCCTTATCACGGGCACCTGTCGCAAGCTTAGAACTGAAAATGGTCAAACTTATAAACATATGTTGACACTGAAGACTGCAGGCTTTTTTCTAAATTACTAGTATTCAACAGTCAGTACGTACAAACATCTGCTAGATCATGTTCAGCTTGTGGATTTTGTTTTAGCCTGAAAATTTATATCATTTTCTAAATCATTTAAATGCAATAACGGATTACTATAACACCCCCCACACACTTTACACAGTTAGAGAGCTTGGCCATGAGACGTCTCAGAATTATAAATAGGTACTATAAACAGATTAAATATCGAGATTCAAGATCAGTATGGAAAAGTGATGGGTTATTATATGTGCCAAGTAGACGTACCTTTGTAATAGCTCAGACACATTAATTTGCAGTGTCATTTTAAATAAATTTCTGAAACATCTTGGAGAGGTCATATAAGTTTTAATGTGAAATTCAGTGAAACATGGAAGTGACAAGAAAGATCCAATCGCAATATCAAACAGCAGCAGAGAGGGTGAACAGACCATTTTGCTTGAGACATTATTTATGAAAAATAAGCCTTCCTACGAAAAGGAAATCTTAAGGTCAGTAACGGTAAACCACAATCTCTAACTGACCGTGAGATTTCTTAGGGTTAGCTTTATCTCGTTACTTTATCTCTGACTCTTTGGGGTTTTTTTATGGTGTGTTTATTTTACGTGTTGGTCATTCAACGTTGGTCGTTCACCCTCTCTGCTGCTGTAAATTAAACAGCCATTATAAATATTATCAATAATGATTGGAGAACCACACTCAGCTAGATTAGCTCGAGAGCGACTAGATGCAATCAAAAAATATTTACCCGTCCGTGATTTAGTTAAACAACAACTACAAGCTCGTCAGGAGTCTCAAGTGGAATTTGGCGAAGGTGCAGAACAATTATTTAAACCGATTGTCGAACCAACAATGAAAATTGTTACAGCAACTGAGGCAGCACAAAGAGCTCTTGAAACATTACCTGTTGATATTGCTGGCCGTATTCAAGCAGATCAACCACAACCACAACCACAACAACAACCTAAACTAAGAACTAAGATAATAGATAAATTTACGCCTGAAGGTATTGCTGCTATCAGGGATCCAAAAAAAGTAATTGATATTGCCGCGTTTGGATATTATGAAAGACAAAAATATGTAAAACCAGAACATGTTAAATCTCTGAGCTCTGCCAGTTGGATTATGGATGTATATCGGGTTGCTAATGATATTCCAGAAATTAGATCTAATGAAGATATTATTAATTATAATGAATTTGATGATATTGTACATAAACATATAGAAGAAAGAGCTAAACGAGGTAAACGACCATTACCATCACCACAACGATCACCACAACTACCACAACAGTTATCATCACCACAACGATCACCACAACAATTACAATTTGAATTACCACGATCACCACAATTACAACTAATGGAACAAATAAAACAAAAAAAATCTAGAACAAGATAAACATTTAGAAGAATTAATGAAACAATTGCAATCACCACGACAACCAGTTAGAACAACAGAGGAAGAATATCAAGATCCTGGCGCAACTGGAAGTGGTTTAGGAAGTGGCTTTATTACTTGTCCCAATAACGTCCTTGCTGATGTTGATCGACAAGAAATTCTCATTGGAGGAAAACGAGCTGGCAATAATTCCCCAGAAATTATTAATGAAGCAGCTGATATTTGTAAACGATTATTTACAGGTGGTGTTATGGATATTAATGTATATCGGTCCCTCATTAATGAAATCGCCGATGATTATTACAGTGACTGAGTATGTAATTAGATGCAATTAGTGATAAAATCACTTAATAATAATATGATCATACACAATACTCATAGATCAACCATGGTTAGAGTAATAAATTCACGATTGCCAGTATACAAAACGACTTACGGAGATGGACTAGGTGATGTTGTTCAGGGTCTATTTAGAAGGATAGCCCCAAAAGCAATACCGCTTGCAAAGCAATTAGGAATGAAAGCTATTGACGTTGTTCGTGAAAAAGCTATTGGCGCTGTTGGTGATGCTGCTAGCAAAGCATTCTCAGCAATCAAGGATAGACTAGCGCGATTAATACGACGAAAACCTCAACTAGTGAAACTGGCCAGCACTGAAGTGATGCCCGCAAATGTCAGTAAAATAATAAATCAAGCTGCTAATCAGAAACTAGCAGAGTTGGCTACCAACACTAATGTTGGTTTAGAAAAAGAAAAAAATATAGCCGCTAGTCTGATAGCAGGAAGCGGTCTTCGTGTTAGACGAAGACGATAATAATAAAGATGTTCAAGCGTATATCTGATCCCGCGTTTGACATTGACGCACCAGTTTTAAAAGATGAATCTGTGCGCGATTATCAATATTATTCTTATGAAGCACGAGAGCCAAATCAGCGTGGACAATTTGAGCTGCAAGTTCAGGATACAAGCAGATACCTCTTACCCGCTGAAGCATTTATCGAGGTTGAAGGTGAAATTTTGCGAGCTGATAATGCTCCATACGAAGCTGATGTTGGTGTTTGTTTTGTTAACAACGGTGTTATGGCTTTATTCAAAAGCGCCATATACATGATTGATGGAAAAAATATCGAAACAATCTATAATAATGTTGATGTTGCCACAACGATACTTTGGTCTTGCGCGATATAGTGATGATTACTCAAGATCAGCTGGACCATCAATGATGTTTGTAAAAGATACTTCTAATTCTCCAGAGTATCAACAATATGAAATAAGACGACCAAGAAAGTTTGCTAGAAACGCCGACGTGGATGTACAAAGTATGATTATTAATGTAGATCCAGATTTTAACTTAGGATTTAGATCATGTCGAGCAATCTTAAGCGGTACAAAGAGAGCATTTTCGTGTGCGATTCCATTATCACATATCTTTGGTTTTTGTAGCAATGTCAGAAAAGTCATTTTCGGAGCCAAACACACAGTTGTACTTGTAAGAAAAGGTACCGACGATGATGCAGTATGGAGACCCCCTGGTACTGATGCTGGTATAGTAAATTTAACAAAACTTTCTTTATGGATGCCAGTAATGACTCCAACAATACCTGAAGAAGAACATTTACTTTCTTTTATGAGTCAAGGTGGTAAATCGATGTTATCATGGTTGACAATGACCACAGATGCTGTGCAGAGTACAGTTAATGGTTTATTTACTTGGCAAATAACTTCTCAGCAAGGTATTTCTGCACCGCGACATATATTTATTGCGCTTCAAAATGCTGCACGGGTAAACTCACAAAATCTAAGCACAATGATATTTGATCAACTATGTGTTTCTTAGGTTTCTTTAAGGATAAACGGACATCAAGAACCTTCTAAAGAAGTGTTGCTAAATTTTGAGTTAAATCATATAGCACGTGCATATCATCAATTAATGACATTCATGGGGCGTGATCAGAATATCGATTCTGGTTTGCAAATATCACAGTTAGATTTTACAACATATCCGATTTATTACTTTTCGCTGGAACATTTAGATTTAACCAGACAGTCCGTCGTTGACATACATTTTCGAGCTCGCGTAAACAGAGATCCTGTAGCTATTCCTGATTACAGAGCTGTCGCTGTTAAACTTAGCGATAAATCGATGTTACTTGAAGGTGTTGGTGGACGAATGAGAGTTATTGATGCCCCAATAGAAAACATGTAATTAGATCACTCATAATAATTATAAATGTCACATCTAGTTAATGTCAGTCTGACTCCTGGTCAGATTAAAAAGCTACAATCATCATCAAAAAATAATTGTGCGGCAAAAATATCACTAAAGCGAGAACAAATCGCAGGTGGTCCGAATAAGCTATCATTATCAGAACGCCAGCATAAGCATTTCAGTGAAGCAAAAAAATTAAATAAAGGTATAAAACGTGATCTTTCTGCGAGTGTCATTAAAGACATCGTTAAAACGGGTGGTATATTTCCACTTCTTGCCGCGTTACCAGCAATAATAGCCGCTGCAGCCCCAGCTGTTGCAAAAGCAGCTGCATTAGGCGCTCTTGGAACAGCTGCTGGAATGGCGTTAAAGAAAGCAACGGGTCAAGAAATTATGCACGCAGAAAACTTAAAAAAAAGATCACGGGCAAAACAACGCGGAAGACGTCTAAGAGCACCAAACGTTCCACAGCCAGGCCGTCTACGATTATCAGGCCCAGTATACGGTCGCGGTCTAAGACTTCCAGAGACCCCATATTCATGGTACGGAAAAGGTCTAAGACTACCCCGGTAACTTCGTCATCGAATTCGATGATTCTCCCTATGTCCAATTTTGATTTACTTAATGCTGCTAAGCAACTTAATATAAAAAACTTTAGAGGAGTTTTTATGCGTGATCAGTTACCTACCGTTGCAATGCAACATAAAACTGGTATTATTAATCTCGATAAAAACTCTGGCCCAGGCACTCATTGGGTGGCGTATGCAATTGATGCACGTGGAATTATTTATTTTGATTCGTATGGACTGGCACCACCAAAAGAATTTTTAAAATATGTAAGTACTGCTATGCAAAGTAAGAATTCGATGCGTTCTAAAATCTGGTATTCAACATTACCAACACAAAAATTAACTGATCCGCCGATATGTGGTCGAGAAGTACTCGCTGTACTTGATGCTGTATCAAAATCAACAACACCACCTCATAAAGTCGTGCATGAATATACCACGTTGTCACACTTAAACAGATATCAGTAAATATAATGGTAGATATTTATGGAAGATCTTCTCGCAAAGCTCAGCAGCAAGTCGATTTATCTAAATATGCAACTGTTGATTAGCTCAGAAATGAAATCGATGATTTATTAAATATCACAAGTGTGGATCAAAATGAAGTCGTTGTTTTTCAGGATAAACAAGGACGATTAAAAACGAGTAATATACAACTGTTGATGTTATTATACGAATTCCCACCGCGGTTATAAATAATATCGTTATTTTTTCTGATCAAGGTAAAATACAAGATTCCGGTAAGTCAGTTAACGATTTTATCAAGCAAGCTGGTGATTCATTCACCGGTGACATTATTATGAACCAAAATAAAATTATAGACCTTGGAAACCCAACCGCAGATACAGATACAGCAACAAAAAAATACGTCGATGATCAAGAATCTAAGTACGTATTAGTCAACGGTGGTATAATGCGTGCATTTCTCAATATGAATAATAATGGTATTAATAATCTTAGAACACCAGAATCAGATTTCGACGCTGCAACGAAGAAATATGTAGACGATAAGGAAATCCCTATGGCAACTTCGTTAGCTACAATCAATGATGAAATGACTACACTCAATACTAATTTTACTAATCACGTACAAACTTTCTTAAATTTTCGTAGAAACATAAACAGATCTATTAATGATTTTTTTGGAAGTCCACCAACTGTTGATATCAAACTCTCCGACATTAACATGAAACTCAACGATATTGTCAGTGGAATACCTAGTATTGTTCAAAAAACTAATCTGATTAAAATTCCACACTGACAAATTAAAACTATTGTGTACACAGTAGCATCAGGATCATCAACCTGGACACCGCGCGATAACACTCTCGAACATACCGCAGAAGTAACTGGGTTATACAAGCTATCCGTGTACGGTTTGGAAATTACTGCGGCCACTTCATCATCACCGAATGTATATCATAATCCTCTGCTGGTGATGCTAACCAAGGACACCAAAGAAACGTTCACGTTGACATCAACGGAAATGCCCCCGAGACGTTACTGGTGGTGCCTGGAATTCGTAGCTGAAACTGTTTAATTGCTTAATTAAATGACGCTATTATTGTATAATGAATCAAGTGACGGATTCACTTATCGACGTTCAACGTCACAGATACAATCAAGTATGTGAGTGTCAAACCAAACTAAAAAATAGCATCGACGATTATACAGTAAAAGTAAAAAAATATCGCAGACGTATGGTTGTTATTGATATAATTGTTTACTCAGTTTCTGCTGTTATTGCTGGAACCGGATTATTATTATCAATAATAATGATGACAGCACCTGCTGTTGTAACAATTATCGTTTCAACTTCAACGATTATCGCAGGCATTCTCAGTATTATCGCTAAGAAGATATCTACATGTACAAATGATAAATTACACGAGTATATAATAAAACTACACACAGCAACAACATCTTATTCTAAACTATCATCGTATCTTTCTGCGTACCTCAGCGATGGTAAAATATCTGATGAGGAGTTCGCAACGATAATGAAAACCTACGATGAAGCATTTAGAATGGAACGCAACGCGTTCTTTAGCGATTCTAGTGGTAAAGTAACCTGTGATAAGAATGAAGGTTGAATTCCCGAGAGAACGCATTGTGTTCTATTAAAATAATAATTAAATAACGGAGTATTTTAAAAAATGTCAGTGTTAGAACTATTACAGCAGATCGTCACTAAGACAACGCATACAAAAACTACTATGATATCATTAAGTTCGACCAATCCTGAATTTAACGTTAACTTTCCAACTGCAATTCCAGCAAGTGAAATAGGATTAGCACAGTTACGAGTTTATAATAGCTGGCCAAATATCAGGTCAAAATCGTTTGGTGGATTACCAGCAAACAATTCCCTTGTATTTGCGAATAAGAATAAACCTGATGGAACTCCTGATTGGCAAGTTGTTGGAATTTCAAAGGGCAGTTATCAAATAGAACAGATTAATGATGAGTTCCAACGCAGAATTAAATCTATCACAGGAAAAGAATCCAAAATAGCAATCACTGTTTACGAACCAACATTATCAGCAGCGATTGAAATAAATTCCCCTGATTATGTTGTAGATATTTATCAAAGTTCCATCAGATCTGTGTTAGGATGGCCAGATGTTCCTCCAGACCAAAGGTCAAACGGAATTCCAGAACCAACCAAAAATGAATTTCTCACAACGGAAAAAATATTTATAAAACGTCCAGAATATCGAAATAAAAATCCATGGCATTATATAGGATTTGAATTTGATCCAAGCAGCAATTATTACTTTACCGATTTTGACGGTAAAAGGATCCCCAAGATAACTAGATCAGCATTTGATGTTATCAAAGACGCCAGGACGAAGACTGATAGAGATATTGTTGATGAAGAATTTTTTAAAATATTTTTTAATGTTCCTAAGCCTGAATACGATAAAACACTTAATGATTTAAGAAGTTTATTTATTTCATTATCACAACATTATGACGATGGTGTAAAAAATCAGATAATCGAAACAATAAAACATTTAAATGGGATCTTATTTGATTTATATATCGCTAATCGAAGTATTATAAACGTTGCGACTAAAGTCAATCGAAGTATTTACGCAGATCCAAAATAAAAACAATTATTTCTTGATCATTACAAAATAACAGAAGAAGATTTACAAACATTTATAATACCAGATTTAAATAACGCTGAAATAAAAAAACAACTCAACGATGTAATTGATGAATATTTCCCTAAAGTATTTGCAGCGTGGATAAATATAGCCCCACCACCGGTTATTCTTAAATATAATAACGATCCATACGGTGGAGACCGTCATATCTCGCCTGGTATTGTTAATATAACATCAACGATCGCAGTCAATCTAGTATGTGATGTAATTGATGGCAGCTATCAAGTAGATCTTTCAAAAAGTAGCGCTGCTGAGCAGGGGTATATATTATATTCATTCAGTCCTCAAGCGCCACCCGGGTGGTTAATTGTATCTGAACCAATTAACCCCGTTTATCTACGTGTACATAATCCGTTATTATCAAGGATACATTTCAAACTTACAGACCAGATAGGACGTATTTTGGATTTACAGAATGAAGTTTTAAGTATTAATCTGTATGTGAGATCATAGAGCGTTATCGCAAAACAAAAAGAAAAAAAAAAAATATCCGAATCTAACTCGGATCAGAATAATTTTTTTTACTGGGGTAAATCGTAATTATCAGAATAAAATAAAATAAGTAAATAACCTGTATATTAGGTTTGCCAGGGATTTTGTTTAGCCATTATATATTAACTCCACCTCACTTTCATTTTCACAATGCTCTCTTAACTGTCTTATACGAAGGTTCACAAACTTTTTCTGTTCGTATTCATGAGATAATTCTAACTTAATTTTGTCAATAGCGTTTGAGAGAGGTACAAACAGTTTTACCTGATTATCTGTAACTGTTGCCAGCAACTGTAACATTGCCTGCTGAATAAACTTCATGAATTTATAATCAGATGGTAAAGTGTATCTGTTCTCTAGTTTCCGTTGTTCTAATGATTCAAAGTCAGACAGAATTTTTTCAGGATTAAGATTATCAGATATATCTACACCGTTATGCTGTAATATTTTAATCGCAGAAATAATAACATTAATATTTTCAGAATTCAATATATTATTAGTGTTTGTTTAATATAAAAATAAAATCAGAGTAAAATAAAAATAATAGTCCCTAAGGACTGTTTCAAGATGATTATATACATATGATTATATACATATGATTATGATTATGATTATGATTATATCTTAATTAAGGACAACACAAAACACAGAATCTTAATTACAGTAGCGTATTTACAGCAAGCATATTTACAGCACAGTTTAACCCCATGTGAAACCCCTAGGTTGCCAAAGGTCATTCTAGTAGGCTCAGAGGTTATACATAAACTTATCTTATGGACGCAGACGCATAAACACACCCCCCAGCGAATTCCTAATCGAAACGAAATACTAGAAATTCAGAGGGCTGTCCAGGCATTATGATTTTATGTAACCCCTTAAATCAAGCAAGCATACTTACAGTAACAGTATTTACAGTAACGTATTAACATATTTACAGTAACGTATTGACATATTTACAGTAACAGTATTTACAGTAACGTATTAACATATTTACAGTAACGTATTTACATATATTTATAGGGACAGCACAGTTACATATAAACTTAATTCTAAGAACTTTAACTCTAGGACAACATACAAACTTATCTTAAGGACAATACTACGGGCCTTCTCTACGTTCAATAGAAATTTTTGCACACTCCCCCATCATAATCACCCAGGGAGTGCAAAATTGCACCCAAGTGACATGGTGGGAGAGTGTACAAATTTTCTATTGAATCATTAGACGGGACTGGCTGCGCCCCAATAAATAATAAATTTTGGCATAATATCGCCTTTCGCCCGACAGTATGCCGGTCACGAGAATCGAACCACGGACCTCGAGCATGAAAATACAGCGCGTTAGCAATCGGCCACCGGACTTCAATATGTATATATGCTAAAAAAGTTATTATATAGTTAGCGCAGTATACAGAATAAAATCAGAATTTATTGTAATGTATTGTGGATTTCTTAATAAAATCAGAATTTATTGTAAATGTATTGTGGATTTCTTAATCAAATCAGAATTTATTTTCAGTTTCCAAATGCTTGAAACTGCATTACACAAAACCCACAGCTAAAAGTCTGTATTAATCAAACGTTGCCAAGGATACTAAAATAATCGATAAGTTGGACGAACACGCAATGCCATTCATTTCTAAAAATAACCTCATGTA
Organism: Megalonaias nervosa; assembly: GCA_016617855.1. Classification (NCBI taxonomy): domain Eukaryota; kingdom Metazoa; phylum Mollusca; class Bivalvia; order Unionida; family Unionidae; genus Megalonaias; species Megalonaias nervosa. Next base: position 10,028 of record JAECUM010025991.1, on the reverse strand, counting down.
TACAATTCACTGCTGAGATATATATTAGCCTATATAACACAGATAATATGTGACTCAAATTAGCTTATTCTTTGTTTTGTAATAGTAAAATTAGCTACAATGGGCTTCTTGGAAACATTAGTGTCCTATGGGACATTCCAAACTATTTAAATCTCTATTAAATACATGTATTTAAGACAAATGGATTTTGCTGTTTCTTGATTACAACAAAATCCTGGAGGAAAATTTGCGTGCTGACTGTACACACAATTACCTATCATTTTTATGAACGATATTTATGAAAAAGGAGGATATATCGATACTTACTTATAAGGTTGGACTCTTCAGCCACTTGATAAGGTGCAAAAGCAATGTGGGTTCTGACCAAAACTCACAATATCATTAGTACAACAAGTACGACAACTGCAAAATTCACTAAGTTATTATTGACGGAGTTGTCTCGCTTAATCATCTGATACCATAGGAACATTACATCATGGAAAAAAAACATCTACATATAACATGAAACTAAACAATCTATGAAAGCAAAATGAGACGATACTGGTTCATGAAGAAGGTTCTGGTAGACTAACATACTGGAATCTGATTTTTTGTAGAAATCTTTTGGAAAAAGCAGATCTCCTGATATTATCTGCCACGTATTTTACTGAACGTGATGCTATGTTAAAGTATTTACCAGCAGAATTAATTGATTTAAATATAATTTCTTCGCCATCTGTATTTATAGATTTAACAGCTCTCTGTCCGAATATTTTACACCTCCCTGTATTTCCACGTGCAGAATTATGACTCTGTGTAATAGCTTGCAGGTTATCAAGCGAGTTATCAAGCTTATCACCACTGATGTGATCGATTACAACTCCATCTTTAATGATCCCAAAATAACACTTGTAGATGAATCTATGTGCTAAATAATTTTTATTTCCATTGGTATTAAATGCAAAATATCCAGTATTAATAACATTACCGACTGGTTTCTTTAATCTACAGTTCCTAATTACACCATCACGAGATGCTTCATAATTGGTGATGATTGGATGCTTTACAAATTCATTTTGCTTAATTTATATACTAATATTATTTGTTTAAATCATTATTTTGAAAATCTAGCGAGATAATCTTCTTCGTTTTTTATAGGAGATTCAGAAGATATGTTTTTTTTTTATCGTAATATCGTTTCAGCTCTCTGTATTTTTTACTACTACATTGCACACACAGTTGAGTTTTTCCTCTGACTCCAACACCACACCGCATACACGGTTTTGGTCCTAAACTGCCTTGTCTAACGCATTGCACGTGAAAGCCGCAGAATTCGTTTACGCATGCTTTGTTACAAGGAGAAGTATATCCGATCATAAGCCAATGGCATCGATCTTTTTTTGAATCATATAAAAAGGATTAAAATTCAATTAAATATATATTGGTCCTAATTATAATAATGCGGAATTATCCGCGATTGAACATTCTGGAGTTAGATTTGATCTTGACAGACTGCCGAAACACAAATTTAGTTTTTCGATGCAAGATCTAACTTTAACGAATAAAGATATAACAAAACGTATCCGTGAAGCCAAAAGGAATTTCGCGACGATGGTGCGGCTCATGTGTGGTCGACATTCAGAATTGAAAATACTGTTAATGTGATGAATGACAAACGAGGAAGAGAGATTATTGACTACCTTGTTCGGAAATATTTTATTTTAATAAAATTTATTGTAAAGACAGACGATGACACTTGGATTATTCGTGACAAACGTGATTCTGTCCATAAGTCAGGAAATAATATTGTTCTTAGTAAAAATTCCAGACCAAGAATACTTACTGGTATTGACAAACCATATTACGAACGTACATACCCTGTGACTGCGGTTGTATACGCGGTATATCCGTTAAATAATAAACCTGACTTTAGGGATCTCAAACCCATGAAATTGTCAAGAATAAATTGCGTAGCTGAACGGGTTACAGAACACTTCACAAACGCGATACACGGTAACGGTTTAACGGATTTACAACGTAAAAAAATAAACATGTGGGCAGAAACAGTTAAAGATACCGGAGCGTCCATCAGTGACGTTGCCGAGCTGGGAAAGAAACTAAAATTCCCAATAACAGTGAAGACGTTAACCGGAGAGATTTTGTACAAACCAAAATATAAATCAAGAGGAGCTTCGATAGATATTATTGATCATAACGCACATGCATGGACTGTGTCAGTAACGGTATTTCCACGAGATAGAACGGTTAAATTTTATAATGGTCATGTATTCGATGCTATCAGAAATATCAGTAAAATTGACCCTGTATCTGTGTGGCTGTTTCAGAGTTCGGAATATGATTATCATGATCAGTTTGTACGGTCTAATGGTGATATTTATCGTACAGAATTTCTCCACGAAGAAATGAAAAATCTTGCATTAAAATATACCTCTGATGATATTAAGGTTGAACAATTACTTAATAATTGTTTTACCGTTCCATCAATTGCTGCTCACTACGCTCAGGAGAAAAATTCATGGAAACCGACACGATTGGAATTTCTTGAAGATGTCCAACACAGTTGTGTGGAATACGGACACGGTGGATTGTGGAATACTAAATACGATTATAATGACGTTATCTCAGTTGATATGGTAGCTTGTTATCCTGGAAGTTTTCTTGGATACGGAGAATGTTCTGAATACTTTAACAGATTTGTTCATCCGACACACGAGATGACCAGAGTAGCGATAAACGGACCTTTACCTTTTGACTTAACCGGATTTGCTTGTATAGAGTCGTTCGAGTTTTACAGGGATCTCCATCCCATTGTTTATGCGTGGTTTGGAAGACATTTTTCAGAGCGACGTTGGGCTCCAATAGTACTAATAAAGTATATGCTTGATGCTGAAATTTTAATGTTGTTGAGCGTGAGTGAAGCAATTATATCATACCGCGTGCAGAAACAAGTCTGGTTGCCAGAACCGGATGTATTTAATATTAATGATGCTAGAAGATATTTTCCTAATCCTGAAGATGATATTGTTAAAATTACTAATAGTATACGTGAATACAGAAGAGAAAGTGATGAGAAATTTGCAAAAGATCTCGGCAGAAAAATAATCGGTAAATTTACACAAGGAGGATCATATGATCATAAACGAGCGTGTACAAGATTAATCATGGACGATGCTGAACTCGATTTTATAATTGCTGATACAACGGAGAAAAACACATTTATAAGTCGAAGTAATGCTTATTTATCAGACGGAACTAAATTAGGTACAATTGTGAGCTATTCTGATGGCGAGTCACCGCAGTTTACTCATTTAAGATCTTCGATGCTAGCGTATGTTTCGATAAATTTATTATCGATGATAAACAGATTTCCTCGTTATGCAGTCAGAGTCGCGACAGATTCATTTTATATAAACAAAAAATATGCGGATTCGTTAAAACAATTGCATATTAACAATCATGCATCATGGGGCGAATGGAGAATAAAACGTGAAGATATAATTAGTTATTCTGAATCTGCCAACGTTGAAATTGCGAAAACATATTACAAGAATAATCAAATACCAAGGATGTCATCGGCACCATCTGTATGTGATCCTGTGCTAGACATAAAACCGTTTATCTTAATGGGTGTGGTGGTTCAGGTAAAACAACACGCGCGATTGAATTATTTAATAATTGTTCTGATATGATTGTTTTGACACCGACACATAAACTCGCCAGGGAAATAAAAGAACGAGGAGTAAAATCGTGTACATATCATAGTTTCTTTAGATGGTGCGGAGACGCATGGACTCCATCGCGGATGGGTGGAAAATACATTCCTAAAATTATTATCTGGGACGAGATATGCACGGTGTCGCTAGAGGTATTAAAACAACAATTATTTACGTTACATAAAGAAAAATTTTCAAATCTACCTGTACCTTTGTGTTATCGCCCAGCAGATACACGACGACAGAATGTTGATGTTGAGATTCCTGGTGGTGGAATACAAAATCTTGTGTTAAATGATATTGTTTTAGTTGTTGTTGATGTTGTTGAGAGCACATTAAGCATGTATAAATCGCCGTGGACGTTAGGATACGCTATAACGATTCACTTGTCACAGGGATTAACTATTACCGATACAAGTATTTGGATTGTCGATGATCGTATTGAGTGGTCAAATTTAGTTTATCTTGCGGTGTCTCGAGTCAGAAGAATATCTCAACTGGGCCGGGTTATCATGGATTGCGTAATAACCAAAGAAATTCCTGACAACTTTGTCGATATCAATAAAAAAGTAGCGGGTTATAAACAATGTGACAAAAAAAATAATCGCGATTTTAATATTGATGCTGAATTTATTATAACACTATAAGCACAACAGAATAATCATTGTGCAAGTTGTAACTGTAATATGCTATGACAGTACTCGAGTAATAATCCAAGACAATTTACCGTTGATAGAATTAATAGTAGTCTTGGTCACACACGCAAAAATGTGATGCTGACCTGTCTTGAATGTAATCGACGTCGAGGCGCTGGACACCCTGGTGCAAGTTTATAAAAGTGAACGCGGTGGTAATTGTGTATCCGTAGGAATTATTTGTAATTGTTCGCGTACAAATCCACGCTGAAGAGCAGTTGAATCTAATCTGTAGATTGCGGGTCTACCTGTGGACCTTACCACGCTAGAAATTTTGTGTGCGGTCACACTCCAGATTGGATCAGTTGCTCTTTTTCTACCTCCTTCAAGTTCACCAGGTTCATATAAATATCTTACGGTAACATTACCTAGTACTGGTTGAGAGGAAGAGTTACGTTGCATTGGTATATATATATTTTTTTATCGCATTAGAAGGTTTCTTAGAAGTTGCACGAGTCACTTCGTTGTGCAAAGCAGCTATCACACTCGGTAACCTTGCAACCCATTCACGAGATCTCTCCATGGACTTAAAGTCAGCAGATATTTCCCTCGCGTATTGGTATCCAAATAACCGCTCAGCAAGCGTTCGATTAAATCGTTCAAAGATTGCCTGATCACGATGAATTTCTCTGTGTCCTCGTCTGATTTTAACGTTATGTCGCTTCATCAACGATGATACTGCACCAAGAAATTCTTTGCCAGGATCAACCTGTAGCAGTTGTGGCCATCGTAGACCACCACGTTGATAAATGCGTTCAAACGCAGATGCAACTTCAGTCGCTGTTTTAGTTGATAATGGTTCTGCTTCTTTATATCTACTTGCAACGTCAACGACGGTTAACGCGATCTGTATGTGTATTGACGTCTACCAATTTTAATGGTATCGTGTGGTAAAAACAAAATATCTGCTTGATGAACTTCATTAGGGGTACTGACATCAAAATGTGCATACTGAATTTTTTAGGTGGTGGTAGATAGATTTGCCATATTGCCTGTCGTGCTAACCACGCTGCAGCGACATCACGTGAAACTTTTGCTGCTTCAGCAAGTTTACTAATCGCTGCTTTACCTCTCCAGTATCCTCTTGGGCTATAATAAACAGATTCCATTATTATGATAATAATCAGTTGATTAATTACCAGCCCCTAACATTATTTTACCTTTCATACCAGCTTTTACCAGAAAAGTAGGTAATCTTTCTCGAAGTGATTTATCTTTTACATTATTTATGGCATGAATTAATTTTATATCGGCGAGATGTCGTTGTTGTAAGTCCTTACTTTTATACGCGACATCGTGAATGTGACACGCTTGATCAATTGCGTTTATTGGATACTCTCCAGGTTTTGGTTGGTCTTGGTTATCGAGTCGGATATCGAGACGAGTTCCAGAACCACAATAATTATATCCAGGTAATTGTTTCTCACCAGGATACTTTGCCCATGGAGCTCCTGGTAATTTACCTAACGAAGCAGCGATATCTCCACCTGTCTTTAATGAAATAAATTTGTATCTTTTTGTACCACATTTCACACACCTGCCTGTAAGTGCGAGCCTGTTATTTTTTGATATTATTGTCGTTAATCCACTGGGGGACGTATGCGCTCTACATCGAACACAATATAAATTCATATTATTATTATATGGATATAATTGACTTTTCAGCGACACGAAAACAAGAGCCAGTCAAGCATCATCCAGCGCTACCAAATTCTATCAGAGCAATTATACTTGGCCCATCTGGGTCTGGTAAAACGCAATTATTAGTTAATCTGATAATGCGATGGCTCAAGTGGGATAAATTATATTTAGTAGCACCATCTGTAGATGATCAATGATGTTACGAAATACTTAAAGATTTTAATGAAAACGCAAAGTCGCTGATGTGTCCTGATAATGATGCTATTGATTTTATTACCGATATAGATGAAGCTCCATCTATAGATGATCTTGATGGATGTATCAATAATCTCGTAGTATACGATGATGTAATGCTGGATAAACAATCCAATCCAGCTCGGATATTTTCGCGAGGCCGTCACAAAAATATATAATTATATATATTTATTTAACTCAGAAATATACGCAAATTCCTAAAGTAATCAGAGATAATTGCAATATCTTAATTGTGTTCAATGGAGTAGATAATTATACTTTACAAAATATTCATTATACTTGGTGTTCAGGGGATATGGATATGATTAAGTTTAGAAACTTCTTTTCAAAAGTACAAGCTGTTCCGTTCGGATTTATAACAATAAATTTACATGGCCCAAGATCTAGATATCGTATAGGTCTGGATAAAATCTTTGGTTAATTACAGCAGCAGAGAGGGTGAACGACCAATGTTGAGTGACCAACACGTAAAATAAACACACCATAAAAAAAAAAACAAAGAGTCAGAGATAATCTAACCCCAAAAAATCTCACTGCCTGACAGAGTCAGGGTTAGAGGTTGTGGTTTAACGTTGCTGACCTTAAGATTTCCTTTTCGTAGAAAGGCTTATTTTTTCATAAATAATGTCTCAAGCAAAATGGTCTGTTCACCCTCTCTGCTGCTAATACTGATAGAAGGAAAGGAAATGCAATATAAATTAAAATAATTAGAAGTGGAAGACGGAGATATACCCCTTACATACAATTTCAGATCTTGATGCTACCAGATGTATTAGGTAATAGTCCCCATCTAACGAAAAGAAGTAGATCAATACTTTCCTTATTTGGAGAATGTTGTTGACCACTTGAAATAGGCAACAGAGCATTGAACTTTGTTGATACTAAATATATTTCGTGGCAAAGATCGTGATGTCTACTCTTCATTGCTGATTAAGGAATGCATTTTGAAGCATTATGAGTTGGCACCCGTGGAATATCCACACAGTTTTATTAATCGTGCAAAAGAACTGGACAAGCATACGTCGAATTTTCAGCATGAAAAGAACAGCTATTTTAAATGTGGTTTTCAGCCATGAAGGTTAATCAAGATTATGAAACCCTCATCTACATAATATTAGTTGAAGAAAACAAGAATTTCATCCCTAGTGATGTCAAGACCTACCTCGATTAGCAAGATGTAAAAGCGTTGGAAATACTACTCGAACAGCAAATGATGATTCATTGGCTCACATAGTTTCAATTGTAAATCATTCTTTCTCACAGCAGTTCTATAGCAAACAATTTTAGGTTTCATACGAGTATTTCCACATTTCAATGAGACTGAGAAGAAACCCTTATCTTGTTTTAATTGTACTCACTGTAAGAAATAAGTGTACGTTACTTCTGATTGCTATAGACTAATAAATAAGCAACCGACTAAATACCATTATTTTTTCTGAGGTCAATGTCGCACTATTGCATTGAAAGCAATAGGTTTGTTGGGTCAGGCAAACCCCATTATGACTTTAATAGGCAGAATTATAAAGCATTCATGCCGAAAGGTTCTATATCACCTTTAAAAGATTGTTCCACTTGCGAAATGACAGGAAAAGCTAATCAGAAGATTAGGCTCATTTTCATAATATTACTGCATTTGACGAACCATTTAGCAGAATAACGGTTGGCTGTGTCGATTTATTACCTAAGAACAAGTGAGTTAACCAATACTTTTATGTCATAATGTGTGGGGCCACAAGATTTGCAGAGGCACTTCCTTTCAGAAATATATTCCCGCATCTGACCAAGTGTGATCAAATGTAAAATTCTAAGCTGTTATGTATATTTATATTACGTCTTGAACCTTTGTCCATGATTATATGCTTAAATGCATCTTAGTGCATAGCTAACTTCTGTCCACAAGTGTAGATTATATTTTAAGATAATGATCGTTTGTAAAGATAGGTTTAGTTGAATTTGTATACAGGACATTGTTTTTCACCTTGGAAATTATATGGACTTCATGATTTCTGTCAGGTTGCTCGCTAAATTTAAATAAATAATCCTGACGTTGTTTACGATTTCTTAGAAATTTACATTGAGAATGACGACCATCCTGGTTATCTTATATAGTCTTAGTTTACTATATAAGGTTGTTTGCGACAAATTTATTCATTCTTATCTTAACGTCAGCTTTGTTGAATCAGTCTGAGTTATGTTCATTTATAATGTGATACGATATATTTGTTTAAATAAGTCCTTGGAATTACAAAGTACTTTTTGACTTAAGGATTATTTTGGGATTATTAGGAATTCGGTCAAATACATTCTGTATTATGTTATTGTGATATATCAACCACATGGGCACATTCAAGATTATTGGTACATCAGCACTCTCCAGATTGGAATTTATATGGAACACCACTGTAATTCATTTGGAACACTTTATACTTTTAGACTTGTGATAGAACCGTTTGGATTATTTTATTTAATTCACAATATTGTAAGTTCCTATTAAAGTTTCACTTGTTCTTGTAAAGGAAATAAATTATTTGTTGAATTTTACAAATTTTTGGTTTTGCATCTTTCTGTTGCAATGTTGGAATTTTCCAACACGTTATGCGTCAATTTGCCATCTGACATTTTAAGACTTCTGCCTATCACCCTGACAAGTGATTTGGAAAGATTTCATCCAATTTTGAAGAATATAGTTGGTGATATTGCTTTGACACAGAAAAGATTCATTTGCTGTTGTTTGCTTCTACAGAATCAGTTCAAGAATTTTTAGATTTTAGTCCTTTGGAACTAGGTCTCATGCATTCTCTCCGTGGACCATTGTCGTTACTAATAGGGAAACGTCTTTAAAATAAAAGTGAGAAAATTAATATCTTTGACTATGTACCTGATTTTAACTGTGAGGTAGCAAGAACTAATTTTCATTCTAGTTAGTCAAAACTGAAATTAAAGAAATGCTAAAGAAAACAATTTTTTCAGCCTGGTGATAGAGTTCTGGCATTCTTTCTCATACCTCAAAATCCTCTTCGGACTAAAATTTAAGATCGTTATATAATTGGAAAATAATGTACATGACTTAAACTACATAATTAATACTCCCGATGGATGGAAACAGAAAACATGTGTCATATCAGTATGTTAAAGGAGTATTTAGCTATACATTAATCAATTTAGTTGTAAAAAGAAGAGAAACATAAAACAGCTATTGTGTGAAGATGAATAATTATTTCCTGATTCTCCAACACGAACAATGAAATCGATCATGAGGTTGAAATTGTGGATTCTACATCTATGAAACAGCATTCTTGCGGGATGAATGTTCTCAGCAGAGGTGTTTGTATAGCAGGGTTGGTTGAGTTTTGAATGAAGACTAAAAATGGTTTGGATCATCCAGTTTGCTATTTTTCTAAAAAAAACTAAAACAATCACCAGAGACATTATTCCACAATCGAAAAGGAATGTTCGGCTCTGATATTGGCCTTGCAACACTTTACAGTGTATACAAGCCTAGATGATTCTCCGATTATTGCTTTCAGTGACGAAACACTATGACTTTCATTAACAAAATGGAAAACTAAAATCAGAGATTGGTGATATAGAGTTGGTTGTTGCATACATACAGCATGGACATTAAACACATCAAGTGAAAAGATAATCTGATAGCAAATGCACTTTCACGTGTATAGAAGTATTATATTACTTTATATATATATATATATATATATATATATAT
>JAECUM010025990.1:0-54476 GCA_016617855.1 Megalonaias nervosa | reverse complement strand
ATGTATGTATGTATGTATGTGTGTCTTTATGTATGTCTTTATGTCTGTCTGTATGTGTGCACGTATCTATGTTTTGAATACGAATAGGGATGTAATATAAAAAAATGTAAATACCTGAAGAGATCCCAGTATGGACGGTGTGTAATTAAAGTAAATAAATAAATAAATAAATAAATAAATAAATAAATAAATAAAATGTGGCTGTGAAACAGCATGCAGTTTAAATCATACCACGTTACTCATAGATTTATTCATTTATTTTTGTTTCATTGCTTCCAGTGTTTAAGACCAGTCAGGTGGCCTAGTGATTAGAGCATCCGCCTCGGATGCCGAAGGTCGCCGGCACGAAACCCGGCCAAGTCATACCAAAGACTTTAAAAATGGTATTAACAGGTACTTTGCTTGGCGCTCAGCATTAAGAGATTAGTGTTCAGACTGGTCGGCCTGGTGTTCTTGGCCTCTTTTCCGTAGGTCAAGAGATTTTCCAGGTACGCTTGGTAAGGGTAAGTATCCATACTGCTGCTGACCAGTTTGTTATTCAAGTACAAATCCACTTCGCTAAACAAGGAATGCATGAAATTGTTGACGGGAGCTACTCTGGCATCGGCAACCGGATTGGTGTTGTCGGTTTTGATCACTTTGAGTTTTATGTACAAGTAACTGCTATTCAGGTCGATGTAATCTTCGGGTTGCCCTTTGATTTCAAACTCGATGGGAGCTGAATCCGTCAAAGAGAAGACGTGATGAAATCGACCCATTGGGATTCTTGCATCGTCATCATGGTGAATGGCATGGCAAACAGGTCCAGTTCCGACTTGGAACAAACGCAAAACTCTCGGTGCATCATTTTCTCTGATTTAATAATCAAAAACGTTTAACTCTCGGACGGTTTTTATTTTCTTTGTCTTTCTAGCTCTAGGGGTGTGAAGTCCTCTCAAGGTGTGTCTTCGTCGTCTTTTTCTGCTTTGTCCTTGCTGTGGCGTCAAGGAAGCAGGAATGCCTGACTCGGCATTGCCCAGGGCATTTATAGGAGTTTCTGGCCGACCCAAAATGTCTTTGCCCGTTTAAAGCAAGACATTTGTGCCTGCTCTCAAGAAAGCTTCTTTGGGATTTTGTTTGTCAGTGATGACATTTTGGAGAAATTCTTTACCTTGCGTCATCGCGGCATCTTTCAAGGCGTTCAATCCCCGTGTCACCATCGGTTTCAAAACGGGAACCACTGTACGAAAGGCTGATTTGAGCATATCACCTAAACCATGTCCTCGCTGTCGAGCGACTCCTTGGTACACAGGATACATGACTGACAAAGGGTTAGAGTAATCGTTTTCGAAAATGGAGTTTCACTGTGACTTTCCCTTTGGTGAATGCAATATTTTGTCCCAGATCTCCTTTCATAGTAATGTTGACAGTATCGAAATAAGACTTACTGACGGGCAAATAGTGAGGATGTACAAATTCGCGGTCAACGTGATAGGTGTTTCCACCTTCCTCTTCTGCGTTCGTGGCAGAATCCACTTTGAAAGGAATGACACGCAGTAACGGTACGGAGGTGTGTCCCACCACGTTGTAATCCACCACATCGGAGTACACAAAAATCAAATTCAGTCCTTGGTTAATTTCTAGAGGGAATCTAAAATATTTCGCAAAATCTGAGTTACCGATCACGGCTGGTATTTCGTTTGCAATCTTGATCAACTTAGGGTCTCCACCCAAAATGTCATACAATTCAGGACAAAATGTAATGGCCAATACTTTGTCCTCTGAAAATTTCATCATTAGGCGACGAACTATTTTGTGGTAGTCGATCGTGACACTTTTTCTGGTTTTTCTCCAAGGCTTTACCAAACACGTTATTGAACCTGTCAGCAATAGCGTTCACCAAATGTTGACCACTAAAATAATAGCCTGAGAGAGTTTTCAACCGATAAGTGGTTCGTTTAGTTTTGGGGTCTTGTGATTTCATAGAGTCAGCTGGACTGCTACGTTGATCCAAGTGTTGTTGCACTTGTTCGTCATGAACTTCTACCGTAAAAGCGTTTTGATTTTCAATGATGTTTTTGAGTTGTATAGGTTGAATCATTTCCATTAAGCCACTTCCCAATGGGCTTCGTGATCCAATTGAATGGCCTAAGGTAATTTGGCCGTGTAACAGCACAAAGTGTTATTGGGAAACACCTCCATGGAACTGTCACTGGGTAACGTTAAGTAAAATTGGTTGTTCATAATTCCAGAGTTCTAGTGTCCGAGGAATCACTGGAAGTCAGAGGAGTGTCTAAAAGAGGATGGTTAGGGTGACTGTTGGATGGGGGACTAACGTTGGACACAAGACTCCCGTTGTTGTTGTTTACGTTAAATAATATTTCAGAGACGGATTGGGAAGAAGGTAACCAATTCAACTGCTAAGCACAATGGTCCACAATTGTTTGTCTCCTTGTTGAAAACTCAAACACAATACACGACAAAGATTTGGCAGAAAAAGACGATTTGCGTTTTAGGCACAGGTTCTCCACACCACACCCACAAGGGTTGCTTCTGTAGATCTTGCAGAGAAGAACTGGGCGACGGAATGGTCACTGCAGTAGCTGAGGCTGTGTTGAAGGGCATGATGGTCACTTCTGTTTATAGTCGATGATTTGCGAAGCGTAGATCCAAGAGTCAAAACTGGGAGGATATCCTTTCCAATGTAATTTGACTTCTTTGACACGTCGTTTTCCCACTTTTCGGGTTCTTCGATCGAGAATGATTTCGATCTCGTACACGTCGTCGTCTTTTTTGGTCACACGTTGTAACTCGGGCAAGTAAAACGTTCCTTTTAACTCTTCCCCGTTCATGTCTTCCAATTTCTAGACGGGAGGATGACGACCACGCACACGTTGGGTGACACGAAACAATTCTGTGGTCCAGTTGGGTAAGTAACCTTTGTCAAAAGTGCGTTTGGTTTTTCCAATGCACATCCAGTCTCCTTCTGCCAACACTCCACCTTTCTTAGGGACAGTCACTGTTGGGGACGGACCAAACAGGCGTTCGAAGACGGTCACTTCGTTGTCGGGAATCACTTCTTGTGAGGCACGTCCGATGGTCCGATGGTAAGATTGGTTGTACGATTGGACGAGGTGTGGCAAGACATCGATGTACTTGAGTGTGTGTTGATTTCCACATGCGTTCTTTCAAGTTGCGTTGAAAACGCTAAACGATGCTGGCTTTGGTTTCAGGATTCTCGGTGGTGAAAAAATGTATGTTACGTTTCTTCAATTCTTTTTGGAAAATTCTTTTTGTGAGTAGAAGCTGTTTTCTGTTGACTTTTTATTTTCTTTTTCTGAGACTATGACCTGGTCTTGACACCGTTGCTCTTTTTCTTTTTCTTCTGGGTACGTTTGGGCGCGGCTGTTCTCTTTGGGACGACTTTGGGAGCATTAGGATCCCATTTTAAGAGGGAACGAATGATGACACCTCCTAGAGAACCGCTTCCTCCACGTTTCAAAATGATTTGCTTTTTGGTTAGAGTGTCAATGCAAGGATCGGCTAGCTGTGTCAGGGCTACTTTGTTTCTCTCAAAAAAATGTTTGGTTTGATGTGGAATCTGAATGATGCCTTTAAGTAATTGCAAACCATCTTAAGACTTCTTTGAGACTAACTTCTAAGACACGTGCATGTATTTGTGGATGTCTTTCACGACTGATACCGTACAAGGCACGAATCAATTTGATGGGAAGGTGAGTCTGAATCGACGTCATGTTGACGATGTGTGAGACAGAGCCAAAGTGATCGAGGTTTTCATAGAATTTTCTCGTGATTGTGATTGTTGTTAAGTCGACGAAGGGGACGTATACACGACAGGCCCTCCGTCTTGGCACCAGTGGTGAAACAGATTGATACGAAATCGCAAATAATCGGGAGTGGTGGGTTTTAAATCCACGAGTAAATAAGCATGTGGGGTTTGAGTGGCATCGTCGTACGCATGAGTCAGCCAAGGCGTTCCTAACTGTTTGGCTAAGACTTGTACTTGCGATTTATCTCTAGGGCTTTCAAACAACACCACGTAATGAGCATTGAGACTGATGGTGCGAAGGGCTTTACTTTGTTGAAACAAATTTTGGGTGATGTAAATGAAACTGGCAATACGATGATGCCCTTTGCGCGTAAACTAGAGCTTAATTTCTTCTTCGTCTTCCCCTAACATGTCGTCAAAAATAACCAAATGAGTTTGACTAGGGTCAGACACGATCCCTTCGTCTTCGCCAGGAATACCTTCCACAAAGACGATGAAATCGCCTTGACTTTCTCGCAGAATTCTGTACGCCTTTTGCCACTCTTTATAACACCACACGATTCGTTGAGGTGGACGATCGATCAAATGATGTTTATGTTCGATCAAACGTTTGAAAAATTCGGTTATGCCGGAACCGCTAGCTCCAGCAATGAGCATGTTAAAGGGATGACGAAGATACAAGGCCTCCCAACTAGTCCGATCTACGTGTTCGTCACTGACTTTGACAGTGGAGGAAGAGGGAGCAGAGACAGTAGAGGTAGCCATAGTAGTGTAAGAAATGTCACTTTTGACACAAAGATAGACAAGGCAAGAGTTTTTATACTTTTTTTCAGGACACGTTTGTTGTCATCTTTAATGGTGAAAAACACGAAAGACAAAAATACATAAAAGCCAAATGTTTGATACATGAATAAAAGACACATCAAAACGATCATAGTGGAATATAAACAAGTCTCTGTACAACATTTGTGGTGATCAAGAGATGAAATCATAGGGGTAGTGTGTAAAGTTCTTAGAGTCTCTACACTCACTGGCACAGTCACACAAGAGTCCTCCCGGAATGGTCTTTCGGGGATATCGATAACGGTCCTGTCCTGAAGAGAGTGGTTTTCCTCGGTCACGACTTCTTCTTCTTCTTCTGGCACTGTCACTAACACTGGTTTAAAAGTTATTTTTTTCACTGAACGTTTTAATTTTTTAGGATTACAAATCTTGGGCATAGTGTGCCACTTCTTTTGTCCAAGCCTCAAAACCCCAACTTTTCCAGTGAGGGTGTAAGTCACATGCTACACACACGTCGTCGTACACATCTTCAGTGCCTAAAAGTTGACGAATCTTGTTTTCCCGTAGAGGTTGGGAAGTATCAAGATGAAAACGCAAAGCTTTGAGCAGAATGAGTTTCTCGTGTACATATAAAGGGACCACTTTCATGTTTTGGGTGGTATGTACTGTTCGTAAAGAGTCCACAAGGAATCGGCTGGCAAACGAAATCCCAGAAAGCAAGTGACTAAGACACACACTACACGTCGACCGCAATTCAATGGACACAGTTCTTGTAATAGGCGATCGTAATCCTCCTCCATTTGAATAGTGGCATTGATTTCCTTCCACGGAATCTGTTGTATCACGAATGATAAAGGTCGTGGCATGGTAGTCCGTTTTTATACCCTCTTAGGTGTAAGGTAATAAAAATCAGGAATCACTGGGTCGTGGCCAATAGCCTCGTTCATATTTGTGACTGAAGTGTCCTCCCATAATCAGTCTTCGGTTGCTTTGGAAAAGAGCATAGTTTAAAAATGGAGAAATGATTTTGAGTTTGCGTTTCACTTGTATTTTGACCAACTCAAATTAAATTCGCTCTCTCAACTCCACAAGCAAGCCACGAATGTTCTCTTATAAAGTATCCATGACCATGTCAGTCAAACACTTCTCCTAGAGCGAAAGTAACGGACAAATTGAGTAATTTCTGGCCACTGCCATTCCAGGAAACGATCAAGAATGCCATTAAAATCTTGTAATGTAAATGGTCTAAAGAGGAATATTAGGAAAAACGCACTCTTGATCCAGAGAAATCTGACTTGTTTGTTGACTTTTGTCAATTTCCTCTTGTGAATTTCTCGACATAAAAGTACCTCAGTCACTAATTGAGATTTTGCTCTGGCACGTCCCAGTTAAATTTCCTTGTAGATCTTCTCTTGCAATTCGTTTGGTAATGTTTGAAGATTATTTTTCAGATGGGGTTTAAATACTTGTCCAGGGGTTATCCAACATTTGACTCCTAGCCACGTAGCTGGTTTCTTAAACGACATGGTATGCCCACTTCAATGACGATGTCCCATTAAAGGTAGGTAGTGACAATCCGGAGACCATCGAGCATGTTCCAAGTAAGCGCAATCTTTCTTCTCCCACTCGTGAAGTGACACACCGCAACTGAAGCACTTGACTTTATCCCCTTCGCCCAGGTAGATAAATCCGGCTGTAGCTAATTCGTCGGTGGTAGGTCCTCCCAGATATTTTGGCCATTTTCCTCGGAAGGATTGGACCCGACTTTCAAAGTCGCAGTATTCAGGCAAACGCACTGGGAACGAATATTCATCTTTCACAGGTTCATTTCGATGTCGGTATGGTGAAATATGTTGGAGTTTACTCAGTTTTGCATGACATCCGTAGGGTGGTAGCCACATTGTTTCATAATGATGACATCCACCATGAAAACCAGTAAAGTGAAAAGGAGTACGATAACGGGTGGCATTGCTTTCGCATGTGTCATGTTTGACACGCACAACATCACTTTCCATGGTAGGTATACTAGTAGTAGTTATAGCAAAGTTCCCATGATGATGTGGTACTGAGTCGCTGAGGTCACAGCATACGGCATCCCTGCCATCGCAAGGCACAGCATCGCACTCGAGTTTGCTCTTGCTTGATACTTGCTGTTTGAAAGGATCCATCTTTCTCACTTGGCAATGGTAGTCACAATGAGCTATCGGTCTTGAACGTTGTCCCTTTTTATATGCTGGCCAATATCATCGTGACCGTACGGTAAAGTGAAGTGGTTGGGAAGCCGAACTCGCTTCTGGTACACGATTTGATAAACTTTTTCCAGGGGCCGGCTGACGATTTGGTGTGTGGGTAAACGTACAATCTTGTGCGGTTCGTGGGTGGTCACTTTAAAATTTCCATCCTGTCCAGACTGCAAGGCTTCTTTTAAGAGGCCAAAATTTACCAGTCGACTGGTGCGATAATTGAGAGTCAATCCTTTCACTTTACACTCCGTGTGCACTTTTCCTTGTGGGTCCCGGTATTCGTAGCCGTTATTTTTGGGACCACCACTTGGAAAACTTAGAATCTTGTCGTCGGGATGCTCGTCCCTCCAGGCTCCTAAACGGTCTCCATCGATGTTAGGGTGTTGTTGACCCAGTCGATCGATGTAGATGCAACTGTCCGTATCAAAATAAAGCACATGATCTCCTAACAGTTCTAAAGCATCGTAGAGTTTTACGCGAGCATGGGCGGTCACGTAGGCCGCAATGATGACATTTCCAAATTCTTCTACAGAGTCCAGTTCTTCTTCGTAATTGAATAAGATCAAGCCCTCACGAAGGACGTCCACGTGTTTCATGCATTTGGTTTTGTCGTGAATCATCTGGAAGTAGCGAGAAGGTTCTGTCAAATACTCCGTCTTGGATAAACACGGTCGTTGTGCCATTTTGCCCCACAAGCAATTTAGCATCACTTTGGCAAACGATCGCCTTCCTTCGTTTTTCTCGACGTGGTCTAAAGTGATGCCTTCCTGCTCCCATTATTTCTCTTTGAATTTCTTTTTGCATTCGGGAGTGTGGCACCAGGAAGAATATCCGCTGGCTTCTTGTTTCAGTTTCAAAAAGGCATTCACGTAGTCTGAAAATATGCCTTTTTGTGTCTCTTCGCCCTTGTGATATTTTTCTGTCTTGGGAAAGTGGTAAATTTTTCTACACTTCTAACAGCTGGTATCCCAGGTCCAGATCTTTGAACAATTCCACGCTGACCCACGTTCCCGTCAAGGCGCGTTCTTCCTGGGTGTGCTGACAAGGTTGGTCTTGGTTGCACGTTTCGGCACAAATACGGCACAAGGGAAGCATAAGTTTTCCTTGGCAACGGTGAGGTAAAACGGGATGATATAAGTTCGTGGGAGGCTATACTTTGCACTTGATCAATCCTTCGTATTGGCGAATGTTGTCCACGTCGATGTGTTCCGTCAGCAGTTGTGGGTGCCCTGCAGAAAATTGACAATATTTGCACATGTACGAATACAGAGAACACACGTCCAAGTATTTGATTTCCTCTCCTTTCTCTTCGTCGGCTTGGTGAAGCAAATAGGTGGCATTTGTCCGTCCTCCGTACAAACTGTCCCTTGGGTTCAGTGGGTCCACCAGCTTATAACTTTAGACGATGCGCTTAAACTCGGGACCGGTTTTCAAACGGTGGTCATACTCGTGTTCCCACATTTCCACCGCTTGGTATCCTTGCTCTTCTAACTTCAAGCGCCGCTCACAAGTGGTCTGGTACAAGTCTTCCATAGTCCGCTGTAAAAACTGATTTGTCGTGTTACGTTGAGGGTAATAGATCGGACATCCGTGAAATAAGCACCCATTAAACTCGTACACGATCTTGGGGTTTTCTAAGTCTCAGCAATCCACCGAATACCTTCCGATGGTCTTTTCTCCTCCTCCGTTGCGAGCATGTTGGATCCATTTGTCTTCCTTGTCGCACAAGTAATGTAGCCAGCGTAGGGCTTTGACCGAATATTGACGTTTGACAAAGTTCGTCGTTAGAGGACGTATGACAGTAGGGTGTTTTCGGGCATGAATCGTTGGCGGTACACTAAGGACACGCTTTGGCAATGGTGCAAGTTTCTTTTAAAGGATCGATCCCTTCGTGTTCCATGAATAATTCTCGAACGCCGTAAAATGTCCACGTCGGAACGACAATACTTTAATATTTTGTAAAGGACCAAATGTTTAGGTCGATCTCTGTTTTGTTGTTGTTAATCTCTGTAGGAAACATTTAATTAGATTTATGGGGAATGGCCACATTTAAAAAGCCATAATGTACGGATTGGTTCAGCCAAAGTCAGGAGTTATCGATATATAATTAAGGGCTTAGTTTGTTTAAACTTACCGGAACGGAGTTCAAGCCATGGTCTGTATGGAAGCTGACAGTTGGGACATTGACCAGAAAACAGTTGGTAGCCATTTGTTGTCAGACTTAGTGCAGTGTTCGATGTTAGTGAGGCGGGAATTTTATGTCATTCTGATTGGTTACGCTATAGAAGGGGGCGTGGTTTCACACGAAAAACTATCAGTTTAAATGTGCAGTAGTGGAATTTGTACTTCAGTCTACACTTTTCTACAAGAGAAAACGAACATAAGAACTTAAGGGTCTCCGAGAATTTAATGAGTAAATTTCTCGTAAAAAGCATCCAAGGAGGGAAACGATTGTCTGGAGGATTTGACAGACACCAAAAGCTGGAAAACACAAGGTGAGATAGTTTCGGGAAGAGACACGTTTTACAACCCAAACAGAGTGGAAAGCCCAAAAAAGGGAAAAAAAGGCGAGATATCAAGAATTTTGGAAAAGAGGGTAATAGAGCGAAAAGACTTACCGGCGCGAAGGGGCCCGAAGTACAGTCTGAGGGGACCTTTTGGACGGAACCGAACACCAGGTTATGAATCGATACAAGGCAGTGTCATTCGATGTTCTCACTCGGTTAAATGATGAAATGATTCTATCATAAACAGAATCGGCTATTTTTATAATCTTATTTGCATTTTGAAATTCCTTAATTAGTTTGATTCAAATAGAAAGAAGTTATCTTTCGAATTGTAACGTTTATATCATTTGCTTGTGAAATTTTATTATTTTGAAATTTGATTAAATTTTGTCTTTAATTGTAACGGGGGCTCGTGTTATTTTGTTCTATATATCAGCTCAGATTATTTATTTATTCCACCCATAAGTTCATACTTTGTATTGACCTCACTCGATACCGGCAAATTACACCGTTGGCGATCACCCAACGATACGAAAGCCAAAACCAGTAAACCCGCCACAAATAAGTTGAGGAGGGGTTTGCCACACATTTCTTCCTGAAAGTCGAAAGGGTCCGAGGCGTGAGTGTGGTACCAAGCGTAGACAGCTTCTCGTTGTTCGGTACGCATGTTGTCGGGGTCGTAGTAGTGAGCCTCAGGCAAATGGGACAGAACGGCGTGCTGATTGGCTTCGGTATTGAAAAGTGTGGAAAATATCCTATGGCCATTTCTGTCATTCCAAACGTTTTAGGCATGCGATTCAAAGGCATGGACAAGTAACTCATCGAATCGTTAAACTACACTTGACCCACTTCCATGGAAATGATTTTGGCTCCGTTCAAAGTCACTCTAGGACGTTCGGTACTTTGTTCCGTATAGTATCTGAGGAGAAATTGCCCATCGTATCCCAAGAAATTGTGAGCCATCACCGTGGCATAGCGATGAAAATCTCCGTAACGTTCGATGTCTTCTTGGCTCCACGTCTCGTCAATAGGGTCTAAGATTCATTGGGCAAAATCGGCCAGCGTGTTCGGTCCCCGAAAGATTTTTTCACGTCCTCCAGGAATCTTGCTACAGTGAGGGCAATGAGTAAAGATAGGCTCTTGGATGCATTTCTCACACGTTCGATGAGCCACGCAGAAATTAGGAATGTGAATTCCAGTCTCTTGCATGCATTCGAAATTGAAAAAAGATGAAATTGCCTTTCTTCTGGTCATTATCTTCTTCTTCATATTTCGACTGGTATTTTTGAATGTAGCATTAGTGTTCCAAGTCCACGATTTGGCGACAAATGTGACAACGCTTCTTTCCTGAACATACGTGCCCCTTGGCATTATTGGTACATATGCCTTGTCCACAAGTAGGGCACTGTCTCAGGAGCTGACAAGCACTTTTCTGCTGTGAACCTTGCGTCTTTAGATGTTGTTGGTAACAGAAAGGGCTGACAAACGTGCGCGGACAAGCTGGGCAATGCACTAGTTCTTGTCCTTGGTCCAGACAGGGCTTAGATGATAAACATCCCTCACATTTCGATCCGCAATGCTTTTGTTGCTCTCGATTGTTATAGCCATAGTCACATTTCTCACAGTAATAACTGTATCCCAAAAATGCAGTTATACTGGTAATGGCATCGAAATGTTCATCGTGATGATAGACGTGAATGTATTTTCCGTCTTTGAAATTTTTGCCTCGAAACAACAGAGGTGCGCGCATTTCTTGAAGGTGTACTTTCAAGGTGTAGCGTGAGCCAAGACGTCTTGCAACTTTTGCATTTCAGGAATGCCACAGGGTGTGTCTTTTGATATCCCCGCTTGCTGTAACAGGAGTTCTCCTCCTCTTTGTTGTTTGGCTCGGCTAGATTTTCGAACAGTTTGCCAGGCTCTTTTCCATTCTGTCGTATCTTTCTTGCCGCCATAAGTTCGTCCCACCACGATGGCATGAGCTAAACACATCTTGTCTTGAGTGTTGTTAATTTGAACAAGGCTGCGCTTGATGCTGCGAAGATTTTCTACCAAGATCACCTTTCTGCCATGTCCTTTTCCTTGGGGAAGAGACACGTGGGTCATGAACAGTGTCGCTTTTCTGTCGGTGATGTGAAACTTGTCGGTGGATTGTTGCACGTGTTGAATCTTGTCCATGACTTTGGAAGGTGTCAATTCTGCCGGGCTGCTAAACCCGATCCAAACGGGGGACTTCAAACTGTCGTGATGAATGGATAGTCTCAAGCGATCGTCTTCTTTGGCTTCACATTTCTGTTTCAGTGTTGTTAACAAAGAATACCACACATTGGTGATGAACCCCACTGCTTTTTCCAACGGTACGTCGGACATGAAATCTTTGAACTTTACCACGTACGTGTAGGCAGTGGTTCTAAATTTTCTAGAGGAGCGTTTGTCCGTCTCTAGAATGTGGTAGTACTTTTCAGGGTTTACTGGTGGTGATGGTCTTTGACTTGGTGTAGACTCTCCGGGTCTGGATTCTGGTTCACTCATCTCATCTTCAAAATCGCTGGCATGAATTTGAGCCAAGACTTCAGCCACTGTGCTATGCGATAAATCACGTTTCTGCCTCTTACTTTCTTCTCCTTTCTTTACGAAATGATGTGATCGCTTCGTCCTGACTGCAAAACGTCAAATGACTACATTTGAAACTCCACGGAACCCTATATATCCATGTCAGACTCAGTATATATATAAGGGATTGCTGCCTTCCCTCTCAGTATTCATTTCGCTCTCAAGCTGACCAGCACGATGGAAGAACCCACACAGATCGAACTTCTGATTAGAGCTTTGTGATGTGTCATACGAAAGTTTTCTTCAGACAGTCCGACGGACTACTCCTCCTCCTTTCGAGATAAAAGTCAAGATGCTTGCTATATCTGTCAGAAGAAAGGGCATTGGGCTACAGAATGTGCAGGTCGTCAAAAAAGCAAGACCAGTGTCAAAAGAGACAAAAGTCAAGATACCTGTTATCATTGTCAAGAGAAAGGACATTGGTCTTCAGAGTGTCCTAAGAAACAACAGGAGCAGGAGGAGGAGAAGAAGAAGAGGTGCCCTCGGCAAAAGAAGAACCCTGATACGTTCAGAAAGAGAAGACAGAAAAGAAAAGAAGACGAGAAAAAAGTCAAGAAGAAGAGGAGGAAAACAACTGTGAGAGTGAAGAAATTGAAACAAACAGAGAGATTGAAAGAAGAAAAAAGACACAGAAGAAGTCTATGAAATTTTTAAAAGTGTTGTGTTATGTTGTGTTGTGACATTGAATTGTAAATATCTGTACCAGAATAGACCAGACTGAAAAAAACGCAAGTGCCTCTTGGTTTTGATTGTTTAGAATAATAAGGACCTACACTCACGCACTAACAACACGTACATCATAGGGTTAAACAAGGGATTTTTGAGTTTTAATTGATTTTGGCAAAATGAATATTATCTCTTTTCGAAAGAAGTAAGTGGCCCTGAAAAGGACCGTTGGGTGTTTGTTAGTTTCTTAGAACAAACGTAAGAACGAGAAGCAATCAACTTTAACTGCCTTAAGCCTTTGCCACGGCCAAGGCCTACTTCTGGATTTGCTCCTGTCAATGATTTGGTAGAAATCACTAGGGGTGGTATCTCCGGTGTAGTAACAGGGTTGGACTGTTTGGCTGGGTAAGGTCTTTTTCTCTTGGGTCGTAATAAAGAAGTCTGATACATTTGTTTCAGACTTCTTAACTCGGCCAAAATGTCCAAGAGTACCGTTACCGTTTGAGGTTCACTGTTCTCCTTCTCTCCTAGACCTTGTTTCTTCTCGCTGCTTCTTCCTGTCATTTTCTTCTTGTCTCTTCTTCTCGCTGTTGCTGTTCAAAGAGAAATGCTTGTTCTGCCTCTTTCTGCTGCTGTACAAATTTCTTCAACTCTTCTTTCTTTATCTGTTTGAAATCCTCGACGTGTGGTAAAGAAGGAG
Organism: Megalonaias nervosa; assembly: GCA_016617855.1. Taxonomy (NCBI): domain Eukaryota; kingdom Metazoa; phylum Mollusca; class Bivalvia; order Unionida; family Unionidae; genus Megalonaias; species Megalonaias nervosa. Next base: position 41,198 of record JAECUM010025990.1, on the reverse strand, counting down.
AAGGTGGCGATATTACTGGTACTGTAACAAATTCTCGAGAAGAGAGAAAATCTACTAAATCCCAGTTAAAATCGACCTCTTCAGGAAGTAGCGCTGCGTTAACTTTGGTAGCCACTGCTATGCTATCGCTTTTCATCTCCAAAGCCGGTGCACCCCAATTCATCGTCTTCTTAGTTTCAGTCATGTTTCACAAAACAATGTCGCATCGATTCACTGCGCACAGACGCTAGCGCACTTATATAGGGAATGTGACGTCACAGGTAGCTCTCTTCGGATTGGAAGAGAGACTCCGCGAAGTGACTGAATTTTGTAACGCGTGTTGTCATTGGTGAACAATTTCAATCCGTTTCGATCCGGTCTTTCACTATTAAAATAAACGCGGTTCACTTCATTCCCTTCACCTGTTCTCATCACAAGATGTGGACCAACGTAGAATCGTCTACCCTCCTATCGTCGATGCTGTTCAACCTGGACTATCCAATGTATTTCAGATCATCATGGGCAATTACCCAGGTCACTGATACAGCCCTTTGGAAACGAAGGGTCTATGTGGAGAGACAAGGCTGTCTGAAGCGAGTCCTCATCTACGGTCCAGAGGTTAGACAAAGTTTGAGAAAGAGAAGAAGATCAGTGAGATGCCCTCTATGTTAACGAACTGGTGTTAACATAAAACCTAAAGTCCCGTTTCAGGGCCACTTCCTATGCCTCGAAAAGTTATTTATTCTCACTTTGCTTAAAAAAAGTTTTATTCGATTGTATAATTTATGTTTAACTCCCAAAAACATTACTCTCTTACCTAAAATTTATTTTAGTCAGTTGTATAATTTGGGTATAATATTATAATATCCACAGACACGAACGCGAATGATTGAAACTTTATATAGAAATGAAACAGGTGGCATGACGTCACGGTACTTGCCATATACTATCCACTGACACGAACGCGAATGATTCAAACTTTGTATAGAAATGAAACAGGTGGCATGACGTCACGGTACTTGCTACATTGTTGCAAGTGTCCAGTACCGTGACTTCACCCTACCTATACAAAATTCCCATTGTCCCTATACAGGCCCAGGGTGTGCCATTTGTCCCTATAAATCTTGTCCCTATACAGGCGGGGGGGGGGGCGGATTGTATTTTCCCATTGTCCCTATAATACCCCAACACTTAAGATCTAATTTTGTTTAATTATCTTGAGGCCATATTATCAAAAAGCAGAAATGGCTTTTATATAAACTTTATGGCTGACGCACAAGCATTCTTTGGATAGGTTATTATTATTAAATTATTAAAAGATCATAATTGTAAATTTACAGAAAATGATTTGAATTGCTAAGCAAGAATTTAGAGAAACTGTATTGTTCTTTATTCAGAGTGATAGTATTGTGTATCAGTACTATAACAGCAAGAAACTAGTATTTCCCAACCAACGATACGTTGCTGAAATATAGGGTTCCTCCATAACAACCAATAACCAAAAGAATTACCATTTTTCATTTAATAAACTCTCCGGTTAAGACAGCCATTCGTTCATCAATTCGCTTGCAGAAATTTGTTCCAATGATGAAGTAGAAATCGTACCGAGGAACGACTTGAATTATATTTCATTCAGCAAGTATTTCATTGTCGGCCGGCTCATGTGTGACCAAAGAAAGATAACGGTTAAAACTACAAATAAGTTTATAGGTAGTTTTAGAATTATTGTCCCTGTCAACATAACAATTGAGTAAAACCATAAGTGAGTAAAAGTTCACATAGATACCCAGACATTTGAGAGATTACTATAAAACATTTATGGGAAGTATTTGTGAAAGAGCAGTTTTGGACCGGTATTACTAAAACATGTCACTGTCTCCTCACTCGCCCATGACTTTTGTGCTCGTGATTTCGTGCATGCATTTGAACCCCTGGATTGTAACCTATAAAATGATCAGCAGGCATCCAGTGCAAGAGGATTATCATGGTTGCGCTTAGAAGACAGGAGCTTAAAACAGTAAAAGACAAAACCGCTGTTTGGCTACTACCACGGTACACGTCTTTGACATTGTAAGGTGAGGAACAAAATGCTTATTTGTGGCATTTATATGCATGTACTTTTTTTAAAAAGGAAATTATTCGACGTTTACTGTCTTTAAATCCCCTACTCCGCGGTTCTGTAGGAGATGTCGGTTATTTTCTATTTCCGTCAAACAATTTCAACTCAGCCATGAGAATTTATCCATCGTTTTCAAGCAAGAATGCAACGAGTCAAAATTGTTACTTTAGAAGGTTTGTTATTATATTTAATCATGAGGTTGTTTGTTTTTTTTTTAAATTGTGTACCGCTTGTCGTTATGTATTACATGTATACAAAAATGAATGAGCAATACATTACAACAGGTTATGCAAGTTTATTCACTGATTGCTTCCTTTATATATTTATAAAATTAGTTGCACAAAGATAATAATTAAAACGTATCATTTTGCTGTTTGGAGTTCGTTTCTAGGCATTTATTTATGTCATCTCGTTAACTGAATAAGTGCTTAATAGAGATCCTACAGTTGACACGTTGTATGACCTAAATATCCTGTTGTGGAGAGACGGAGAGGGAGGGAGAGAGACAGAAAGAGCAGAAAAAGGAGAAAAATTAAACAGGCCAAATATTGATATACTGAGTTGCAAATACACACATAAAGGCATATATATTTCCTAAATGGGGGAAAAATAAGTTTTAAACGTGATGTCGCTTCTGTTGCAATATAATTTTCTCCCTCTGATATGTTGCAATATATCGCTGAGAAATAAATAATAAAATATGATATCGTATTAGCAATTTTTTGTGTGTTTTGTTTTCACCATATTCAAAAATTTTCTATTCTGTGAAACTAATCCCTATCTACTGTTTTCTGTTGTCTTATTTACAAGACCGCTCTGGTGGCCTTGTGGTTAGAGCGTCCGCCTCGGACGCGAGAGATCGTGGGTTTGATCCCCAGCCAAGTCATACCAAAGACTTATAAAAATGGTACTAACAGCGGCCTTGCTTGACGCTCAGCATTAAGGGGTTAGTGTTAGGACTGGTCGGACTGGTGTCAGAATAATGTGGCTGGGTGGGACATCATCCTACATGTCTGCAGAATGATGCCCCAGTGCTAGACATCACTATAAACTGCCACACTGCAGACATCGTAGCGATATGACGGAACAATCGTTAAAGCTATGTTAAAAATCCAAATCACACACACACACACACACACACACACATACACACACACTTATTAACAAAGGATGACAAAATAAAGTATACGAATAAAAGGATGTTGAGTTGCAGATTTAGGGTTATACGAAAAAAAATGGAAATAGCGGCGGGAGCTTGATGGCACAGAAGTCAAGGAAAGGAAAATAATCATCGTGGCAGGGGTGGTTCAGGGTTGACATTATTTGCAGATATTACATCACATTTAAAATATGTACCATTCCGGAATAAAATTAATGATCTAAATAAATTAAGATTTGATTGCTTCTAAAGTGCCATAGAATGGCAGCTGTATATCTAAAAGAGTTTCTGTCATAAGTTGAGGTTTAATTTCTTGGGATATCTAAAATGTTTGAATCGCTACAGTTGTGTTTACTCTCTTCAAAACATATCATCCATCCAGACATATGGAAGTGATCTTATTCCAAATTGTAGAAGTTTCTAAAGCCATAGCGCCAAATCTGCGTACTTTCATTGCTGGTTTTTTGCCCTTACCGAAGTAACTGCTTGCGTAATCACCATTCACAAATCTCAGAACATTCTCTTGTACATTTCTAGTTACCACAGAAATGACAGACTAATCGACAAAATTTGAAATGGTAAGATGATACACAAACATCGTGGTATTGGATACGAATTTTGCAGTGGTCAACTCTCTTATGCAAAGTAAGCAAGAATATGTATGTGCCATCTCACATCGAAGTTGGTCCGCAATGTTATCGCCACGTCTTCGATGTTTGACTTCAGACAATTGGCCATTTTCTGACTTGCCGATAAATCGTTCAGCGATCACGCCCAGAACGCAACATCCTGAATTGCTGGGGTCATTATGAGGGCAGCTCAAAATTCCATGAATAAGGCATTGACTGACTTGGTTATTATCGAACTGATATAACGGGATGCATGTTTGCATGTCTGGTCACTCAAACCATATCTGGTATGAAGGTGGAGCTCAAATCTTATCATGCTTTGGCATGAAGGTGACGCCATTTAGCTAGGCATGACTCTTTGGGGGCTGAATTGAAGAAGTGTTTGCATGCACAGCGTTATAAAGTAGAATTATTGTATGTCTGCAAGCCTCAATATAGCTCTGTTCATTTTGTCCATTATTTTTGTGGCATACTTGAACAGTTAAACGTGGATTTGTTTCAATGCTGACAAACAGACCAGAACTGAATTTTTATGAGATATCTCTAATGATAAGATTATTGCCGAATAAGTAAGATCGTCTGCGATGTCTTGGTTATGTCATCTAGACAAACAGTGGTCACAGTTGTTACATTATCTTGGATTTAGGCCACTTGTTCTGAAGGTAAGAGCACGTGACAATGTCTTTTGTTTAACGCAAATATAATTCCTATTAAGTTTAAATACAATAGGGATTCAATAGTTGCTGAACGTCAGTGTTCAAAAGTTTTTTCTTTGTTTTCTCTTTTCGTCCGTTAATTATCTCTAACCGGAGCGTCCGATAGATGAAATAACAAATAAAGACGGGAACATGCATTGCTTCACACCTCCAGTAAGCAAGGTGATCATTCTCTATTTACTGATATGTTTTATTATCCAACTCATGCAGCAAAATCCCTGATAAAATATTATTGTAACTTTCAACTTTTCCTTTGTAACGTAAAATAACTCTAACCCCAGCGATCGATCGATGAAATCACAAAAGACAGACAGGTTATTGCATACTAGGTACCTCCAGTACAGCACGATAATCATCGGTCCGATTTAAAACCATTTCAAGTAATAAAATCTTCTATAAACTATAACTGCAGCTTTGATGGGTGGGTTGAAGAGGTTATATATCACTTGTCAGTACTTGTAATCGTATCCATACATTACCAACTGAGTGCTTGAACAACCTGAGTGCTCCATTATAATTCGTTTGGGATAAGTCAGCCGGGGGAGAATGGGTAGATTGACGAGATTGTCTTTTGACATCGCGCATGTATCTACCGCATTTGAAAATATAGCAAGAAACATATTAAATATTGCAGGTTACATTTCTTATGGACCTTGATGTCACGTGGTGAACATTGCTTTTCATATATACATACATACATGCATACATATATATATATATATATATATATATATATATATATATATATATATATGTGTGTGTGTGTGTGTGTGTGTGTGTGTGTGTGTGTGTGTGTGATTTGCATGTGAAAAAGGCATGTTGTATTCATTCATTCTGGTCTCCATCAGTCTTTAGGTACCTCTGAAATAGATACCCCACGAGCAACAGATACTTCGAAGTGAAAGAATTGTATTGTAGGTCGTTTATTCATAGTTCTCAAAACCGGATCGGCCTATGAGATAACTACCGAGTTGCGAATGCCTTTCATAATATGCTTCGTCTTTGACACATGTATTGTTTGTCGTTAAAGGAAATAACTTGTTATTACGACGTGCGCAATTTAGCGTAAATGCATTTTGCTGCGAGTAGCGGGAAAAATAACAAATAAAACAAAGTAATGCATGTATGTATGCATGTATGTATGTATGTATGCATGTATGTATGTATGTACCGTGCGTTTGTGGGGGCGCATGTATGTATGTATGTACCGTGTGTGTATATGTGCGTGCGTGCGTATGTATGTATGTTTGTTATGTATGTATGTATGTATGTATGTATGTATATATGTATGTATATGTATTCCGCTTTGTAGTCAACCTCTGTTCCGGTGAGTTTACATAAAGATGTGTATGACAATTATTAACGGTCTCTTGGTCAACCATTATAGATTCAATCACTACATATTTTGTTCATCTCCGTGCGAAACGTTGTAACATTTAGAAGTTTCCAATACGGATTAGAGTACGGGCAGGACCAGTTTTTGAGCCCAAACTTACAAGCCGCGTCAAATTATGTCGATCATGTGTTGAACAATAACTCAAATATAGACTTTCGTCTCTAATTCTGCCTTACACATCTGAGTTTAAAACAATTGCTGCGTAGTGCTTCCTTATACTGACTTATCTGTTGTGATATGGCCCTCTTTACTGATATGATTACATGATCGGTGGCCATCGTCGTGCTATGTACAAATTGTCTGACTAACTCTATGTTTTACCGGATGATGACATTTTCAAAGCTGACGTTCTATTGTATTGGCCCATAGCACTAAGTCGAACGTACTTTTTGCAATTGTATATTGCCTATCAGAGATTTAAATAAACCATCGGCTGAGAAAAGGTAAATTCAGCTTTAAAACACATAGATTGATTGTATAAAGATACTAAATGCCTATCGCACAAAAACATTTCCAGGACAGCACCTCTAGCGTTTGGTGTTAAACTCTTGGTTTTGGAAGTAAACAGTGAACTTAACTGCCGTTGAAATCCATTGCTGGTGTGGAAATGCCCTCGTTATCAAACATATCAGACTGGTCGTTCAATTCGTCTATTGTTTCGGAGTAACTTGCGAAGCAAAAATGAGTTGAGGGCAAATGGGAATAGGGGCGCAGGAAACAAAAATCTTTCACCTGTAATTATATTTTAGCTTTACCTGAAAAACACTCTCGATAGTAGCACTAGACAAATGATTAACACCGAGCGGCTTTTTATAGAGGAATGCTATCTCCACGAACCCTGTGTGTCTTATACTTTCTTCAAATTTTACTCATAGCTTACTGTCCGAGCAAGAAACCGATTTAAACTCGGAAACGCACACTACACTATACCAGTAAAGTTGTATGCTTAATTATGTCTAATATTATCAACATTTGAATAGAGTTATCATGCTCGGGCAAGCACAGTGGCTAAAGTATGTACAGAGTTCAATGCAGACTTTGTACAAAAAGTAATTAGCGATTTATGGAAAAATTTCTTCTAATTGGCGAAAAATATGAAACTTCAATAAAGTTAATACTTTATAAATAGGTATAGAATGGGCAGATGCGTGGATTGGTTTTGATTTTATAAAAAAAAAAAAAAACAATTGTCATTTTATAACATATTTATTATGTATATTGATTTTGTTTTAGTTATCGTAAAATATATCAAATGATAAAACATAGTATTTACTTCGGTTTCACTGTGTGGGAATTATCAAAATGGTGAATATACTAATTTTCCTATATTAAGCTGATGAAACGAATACGGAACAGAACGCAACATCCTATGACTGATTCGGACAAATGTTGACAACTGATAACACTTCTAAGTACACTTGACAAGACATCAAGATTTATGAGACAAGAGATTGCAAGAAGTATAATGTAATTTTATACAAGAAATGAGTACGAAATGTCCAGCCTTCTAATAATGATCTGCACTGCACGCACATCGGAGTGTTTTGTAGGTCAAGATCAAATGTATATTCTTTGAATCCTAATTACTGCGAGCAGAGACCATGGAAAGGGATTGAGAACCATGTGCTAAACGGACTCTAAACTTTAATATATACCTTGAAGAGCAATCAATTACAATGCCAATTATTAATAAAATCAATCTTTTCCATCATGGTATTGACGCCATCTAAGTTAATAACACAGCTGTATTATGTAATGACGATAAAACATGGCTTCAGCCGATCAATTTTGATCTGAACGATAGAAGTAAATATCGTATTTAAAACAATAAAGGTGACTGATTGACTGAAATTATTTACCAGGGCCACACTTATATTCCAAATGATTTGGTATAATCTACACCTATTTTCCATGTAGCTATTTTTAACTGTGTACTAGATATATAAGAACATTACTCGTGCAGGTAGATGCTAAGCAAATTAAGCACGTATACAGTTGGTAGAGCAATGGATTCGTAATTTAAGGATCGTTGGTTAAAAACCCGGCAAGACCAGTGACATTGGATGCGTCCTTTTGGAAATGGGCTTGGCTTCTAGTTCCTGTGCATGTGCAGCTATAGCCAATACTAGGTCAAAGGTGCCGGGCCAACCAAATAAATAAAGACAAAACATACGTACACACGTTTCCACAATATTGTTGTTTCTTTTTTAAATAATAAGAAATGCGCTTTATTCCATCATTACTAAAATACCACATCAGTGTGTCTCACATATTGGCCAGGAATTCGTATAAACATTAATTCCATGCCTAGTGTCTTTACACGCAATTTAGATTAGAAATTAGAAAATTAACCCATAGTTGCAAAGTCACGTTTTTTTTTTATTACTTGTTGTTTTTGGGTTTAACGCCATTTTCAGCAGATGAAAGTCTGCACATGGCGGCCAGAATAATTGGTGGAGGGAGAACCCGAGAAATCTCAGATAAGACCCACCGACCCATGTAAAGCTATAGTAAAGCTTTCTCAAATATCCACATTCGCCGAACCCGAGTGTCGAACCCACGTGGACAGATGTGAGATGGCCGTGATCTATAAAGGCAACCGACTGAGACACTTGCTCACCAGATGACCCTTGTAAGTCAAATAAGAGATTTTAAAATGTTTCTAGCAAAGATTTATACCCAAAATTCTGATTCATATAAACTGTAGCGGCAAGGAAAGAAAAGGGTGATTCGACAGAGAAGTTGTCACTGAAACAGTGACACGTTAGTCATGTCTAAAAGGTCGTATAATAATATACGAAACATTATTTTCGCAGTCAAATTTGTATACCGCCATACAAGCAAGTAGATGAAGATTGAAACAAGATAAGCCTATTTAACGTGTCACTAACCGCACTTTCCAACATGTATCAGTGTTCCTGGCACTGTTCGTACACACGTACGGATATGCGTGCATACGTGAAAAATGTAATTAAACGCCCTTCACAGTTAATACCTGGCACACAGAACGTAGGTTTTGGTAGTGCAATGTTAGTAGATTGTGTCAACAAGTTGTAATTTTGAACGCAGGATGGGGCTATGGCTTAGAGACGATATTCCATAAATTACAAATATATCCTTGGTTGTTTGCCTCACATCTCTGACAACCAACTTGTTTGTTATTAATGATCATGTCATAATTAAAGTCTGTGTCGTGTCCTGTGATCTTTCTTTACTTGCCCTTTCCTGCCGGACTCCTCATCCCCCTCCAACACAGTATACTCTGAATATTTGTCTTTGGTCATAAAATGTAAACTATTGAGATACGATATAATAGCAATATAAACACTTATTGGGCATGGCGAGTACTGACACTTATTCGGCATTGCGAGTACTGACACCTATTGGACATGGAGAGTACTGACTATTTGGCACAACAAGCCAGCTTTATGCACGCAGCTGAATTTAGCTCCAGTGTCATAACTTGGAAACAGTTACGAATACAACCCAGTAAACGTGTAAGTATATAATGGTCATTAAAAGACTAAATACACATCGGATGCTGCCCTTTCTACCCGGAGATTTCATTATCACCAGTTCCATACCTAAGAGTTATAAACTTTGCGGTGTAGGTAAAATATGACATGGTTAAGTGTTTAACAAATACACAAATCAAGTCAGGGTATGTATATTAAAACAATGAACTACTAAACTAAACGTATATGCTTATTAACTTCTATTTTACATTTTCACGGATGATAAAAAGAAAGAGGAAATTGTTTGGTCAAACAAATCAAAGTATATTCGTATACACATGCATGCGTAGTTAAGACAAATATGCTCTCAAATGAAACTTGGATACATACTTTTCTATTGGACCCTTCGACAACTTCCTGGTGTGTAGTTTCCTATACGCGCATTTGTAGTGCGTAAAATGGACTATAAAAACCAGATATATAAGAGAAGCACATATACCTAATGCAGCAGGCGATATGTAAAGCGACTTATGCGCACTGTTTCGGAAAGTGCTTTTCAGTAGAGAAACAATCCGGCTCTGTTTTGAATGAGCTTGAGGTACCGATGTTGTTCTCACTTTAAAAAGCTAAACACATTTCAGTTTCGAGAACCGATTCTGCGATTGAAATTTTATAAAGGGTTACATGTTGTGGCACAACGTAAAAAGGGGATATTAAGATGTCATCACAGAAAGGGTGTGTAAAAGATACTGCTGATCTTGAGATAGTAGGCAGCGACTGTGTTGGAGAAATAACAATAACACCAGCCAAGAGAGAAACGAAAGTTTTCAAAGGCCTGGATATTCGCCGGACTAAAGAATTTATATTGAAGGATTTGGAAGTCAGTTATATTCCCGGCTATATTGACGTAGCCTGCTTGCCCAATGGTAGAATTGTGATTGCGGATTACAAAAACTCCAGATGCTGTCTTTGTAATTCATCCTACCAGCATCTTTCGGACTATAAACTGTCTTCAAAGCCATTGTCAGTTTGCGCTATGGATACAAATGAGGTTGCAATTGTACTTCCTGATGAAAACAAAATACAGTTCCTGAGAGTTGAGGATTTAATTGAGCCATCAGGGTTCATAAAAACCAAACGGGTATGTGTTGCTGTAGTTGCTCTCAGCAGGAATGAATTTGTTTTCTGTGACACTGGAACTCAGTCAGATAAGAATATTTACTGGGGAGTTATCACAGAGGACGGACGAGAGAAATCATGTTTCCGTTTCTCCAGTGGTATCATTGATTCACGTACCGTATACCTTGCATTGAATTCTTCTAAAACGCAAGTCTATATTTCGTGTTCTGCAACACAATCTGTGCTCTGTTTTGGATTGAATGGGAAGAAAAAGTTTGAATACAAGATTGAAAATTGTTGCCCGAAAGGAATTCAGTTAGACAGTCAGAATAATGTGTATGTAGTACTACATACATCTAACAGCATTTGTCTTCTTTCCCCAGATGGACACCTCCAGCGAACCTTCAGTTCCCACATTCCATCATTTCCTATTGCACTTTCTTTCAAACATTCCAGCAATGAATTTATCCTCACAAACGGTTCAGAGAAAGATCGGAGAATTTGTTATGTATATGAACTGGTTTAACGATTGAATTTAAATAAATCAGAAATTTGGCCCCAATTGCTGAGATTTTGCATGAACAGTTCTGAAACTTCACTTGTGCTTGTGTTTTTTCATATTATATATTTGTACGTTACGTGTGTCGATTGTCAATATATATATATATATATATATATATATATATATATATATATATATATGTGTGTGTGTGTGTGTGTGTGTGTGTGTATTCAACTTTCCAAATATTTCATTCATATAATATCTATTAACAAAGACTTGCTTGTGTTTGTGCTGACTGTTTCTAAAGATTTGTATGCTGTCTTTTCTATCCTCTTCCTTTCAGTTCTTTCACTTTGCTTTTTTCTTGGCTATGAGACTGTTGAGACTGGTGGGCCATAAGTTATAGATATTTGTAAGAGCATTGTATTGTTTCATCCAACGGTTCCCATGTTGGGCCTCCATATGCAGCTCTCTGTCGTTTCCAATGTTGAGTTTTAACATCCACCTGCATGATTGTCCCTTCACCATTATTGACATTGATTACAGTGTTTTGGTTACGTTATGCACATATATAAGCTTTATTCACATGTATAAAACTGTGGCTTCTAATGTATATGTATGTATAAACATGTAGATATATGTATTCTGCCGTAAGACTGTTAGAGCGAGGGATAGTAGTTTCGTTATCACACGTATGATAGTGGCCTACCAACGGCAGGGTATTTAGATTTAATAGCTTGTATCCTGACACTGCGTCGTCTTATCAGGTCTAACCGCTTATGATACTAAATGCATACTGTACATTTAATTGTTCTCGTATTCTTTGCTAATGGAATGCCTGTTTGCCCAAATGGCGCTCTGGCCTTTCAGTTTATTCCATATGGCTATATGGCCTGTTGGTTTATTCCATACGCCAATTTGGCCTGTTGATTTATTCCATACGACAATATGTCCTGTTGGTTTATTCCATACGACAATCTGACCTTTTGGTTTATGCTATAGGGAAATTTAACCTGTTTGATTACGCCATATGCAAAGTAACGTTTGCAAGAACTGATTTTGTAACATTATTGCTGATGGAGATGAGATGTAGTTAGTAAATTGGTTGTAATACAGGAACGTTTGTCTTCTTGTGGAGTGGTCTAGTCGCTTCTGACTTTATATCTCTTAATTCAAGAATTATGGATGTATGTACATTCATATTTTGATAAATTGCTAAATATTTGACTACTTTGAAACATAGAGAATATTTTATTTTCTTAGGGCATACGGAAATAGTTCACAAGTGAGGTGGACAGATGTCAAGAGCAGCGAAGCCACGACAGACAATAAATGTTCCACTTATCGGGTGAAATATTTCCAAACATCTTGAACATATCATGCTTCAAACATTGTATTTTGTCAAAATAGCTTACGAATATGAAGAGATATTAAATCGTGTTACGACGATTCAAGCGCGGATTGATACTGCTGTGATGCGGTTATGTAGGAACATTACAGGGCGGTTGTATCTGGGTAACATTGGCGAAACATTTTCATACAACACATTTTAAAGAGTTTGACTTGCATGGATTTTCATTCTTTATTTTATTTAGTAATATATTTTAATGCGACTTTCTGTGAAGCTTAGACAAACTGCAGTCTACTTCGATAGCAGACGCTGTATTCAGTTTTGATTGTCACTTCCGGTTGAGATCAACACTAATAAGCGCCCGATTTACCCATCGTTTTGAAACATTATAATGATGCGAAATAAAAGTTGTACTTTGAAAAGTTTATAACTATGTTAAATCCCATTTGTTTTGGTACTGCATGTAATAGAGTATTTCAAGTATGCAGATTAGACAAAAGGTGAACATGCCTATACTTGTCTGCCTATAAAAGATGGCACGCTATTGCAGAGTAGCATAATTAACTATATAAATAAGAGTGATATATACTGTGACACATACCAACAGGTCATGTAGTTCATTCACATCCAGTATCCGTTATTTAAGTAGAAAATTAGCAATAAAAAGGCATTGCTTCTCTTTGCTGGTCGGATGGTCGGAATTCGTTTCTACCCATTTCTAGATGGTTCATCATTGATTGCATAAATAAACACTAGATGGCCTGCAACTGACACAGGGTCTATACATCTTGTTGTGGAAGGTTGGAAAGGGATGCAGAAACCGAAGGAGCAGAATTAAAAAAAAAGTCAAAAAGGCCTAAATACGGAAATGCAGGATTGAATAACAAACACGGGGACAGAGATATTTCTTAAATGTGGAAAAGTAATTTCAAAAGGTATACCACTTTTGTGGCAACAAAAGTGATATCGCCGCTATGGTGAGATAATGTTTCTCCCACTGGTGTAATTCAATATCTGACTATGAAATGTGTAATAAAATATAATATTAGCAATGTTCCTCCTGTGCTTCGTGTTCACCGTTTTGCTAACTTTGTTTTCTGTTTTTTGTACCTTCTCACTGTCCGTTCTTGCTTTGACATGGATTACAAAGTGACACACACACACACAGCCAGCCAGACATATATATATATATATATATATATATATATATATATATATATATATATATATATATATATATATATATTCTTAATAAAGCAAAAATTGCATAGGCCTCACTTAACCAAGGAGATTTATGGTCCAAATAATTTTAGAACCAATGAAATTAAAAACTTCAATATTCATAATTGAGAAAGCTTATTTATTGTTCAAAGTCAGTAAGATAAGAGAAGATAAACCAATACAAAATAAGATTTATTTATAGTTTCCTGATTTAAAGCAACAATTTAACATAAGATATAATGAGCTTTTCATCGTTATGACATAAACGTCAATAAGGACATCATATTAAACATTATTTGCAAGAGAAGGAACTACATCATACAATTCGACAAAATATACAGCGCATAACATAAAAAGGCAAGTAAAACATTTTCAGATGGCAGTAATTAAAGAGAATTTAGAAATTAGCTAAGAAAACCAGGTTAGGATGATGGTAAGGATGAAAAATAAGACAAGACTTAAGGAATGCCGATATGCAGATTTTGCGTTATTTAGAAATAGAGGAAGGCTAACAGAGGTGAGATTGATTGTGCATACTACAAGCCGACTAAAACAATAATCTTAATGGCAGGGGTGGTACGGTGGGTATTATTTGCAGATATTACATTTACAGTCTTTACTATTCCAGATAAAACTAATAATCTAACTGAATTAAAGTTTGATTTGTCCTTAAAGTTTTCAGACAGGTCATTTCGTGGAGTGGCCGCTGCATATGAAACAGAGATTTTTCCTTATGTTGATGTTTTAGTTCTTGGGATATCTATTATATTTGAATCTCTTAAATTGCACTTAATGTCTTCAAAAGATTACAATATCTAAACATTTGTTAGCGCTTTGATTCAGAAATAGTAAAAGTCTCTAAAGCCATAGCCCTAAATCTGTGTACTTTCAGGGCTGGCATTTTTTAATTAAGTAAAGGTTTATGATAATTGCTTATGTAATAATAATACTGAAAATCATATCACTTTTTCTGCACGTTTTCCATTAATAGTGTCCATGTCCCTTTTCAGGTGAATTTATATTATATGGTTGACATTTGTCCGTGTTTGAGGCTGGAGTTGTTACCTATTCGACTCTTGTAATTTGTATTATGCTTACTTGAATTTGTGTTAAACACCTGAGTTTGTTATGAACTTAGGAGGCACTGGAAGCAAAGTTGTTTAGGAATTTTAGGAGTTTTCCATTTGATTCATATTCAGGGCATTATCTTGCAACATGTGGAATTTTAAAATTTAAAATTTAAATTTTAATTTTAAACAGAGATGGCAAGCATAGTCTTCATTCCAGTTGTAATACCTGTCATTTTTACTTGTGTTCAGTGATAGGTTGAGAAGAAACATTTACTTAAATTATCCATTGGATTTTACAAGGGGTACATTGATCTTTTGGACGAAAACACTACTTGGAATTATTGACGTGTCGTTCAAAGACATTTTCGGTTATATCGTTTGGTACATGATCATATTCAAGAGTGGTGTTATAATTCCTATGGAATATTCTATACTTTTGGACCTGAGATAGAACATTTATAATTATCTGGGACTATCTGGGATTTATTTCACAATACTGCAAGTTCCTCTTAAATTTTCTGTTCGTATTCAAGGGAAATAAGCATCGTAAAGCAATTGGTAGTCAAGGTCATCTCCTAGCAGCTTAATTATTTCGCCCTAGTTTATGTTAAGCACAGGCCTCGTAATAAATGGTATTGTTAGCACGGCCATTTCTTGAAACATTCAGTGTTCGCTTGCAGTTTGTTGAGATTGAAAGAGTCAGTCAGCATGTTATGTTTCAAGTTTGTCAGTCATAGTGTTAAAGCCTGTAGAAGAAACAGAGGACGTGTTATTTTCATCATAGGTATAGAAAATATTGTTAACACATTAAAGCATAAAGGTCGAGGATTGGTCCCTGATGAACCACATTTTGGTTTTCATTCCAGGTACGTAAGACAAGTTACTTTTGATTTCACATATAACTCTTTAGGAGACCATCTGTGCCATCTGATATACGATAAGACCTTATCTTGCAAATGAGAATATCTCGCGAGAGAGTAAAAGTCCTTAGCTAAATTATCTGAATTGCAACTATATATATGTTTTCATGAAAATATTGCTGAAGTGCAGGCAGGCTTTCGAGCAGGAAGGAGCACCACAGAACAAATCTTTAATCTCAGACTCCTTTGCGAGAAATATCTTCAGCATCAACAGAATCTATATCACGTCTTTATAGATTTCAAAAAGGACTTTGATAGGGTATGGCATGCAGCCGTATGGGTAACTATGAGGAAGTAAAACATCAGCACCTCTATGGCAAAGTCACCAGTGCTGTTCTCATCAATGGCAACAGAGGCGATTGGTTTCAAACAATAGTTGGAGTCAGACAGGGATGTACACTGTCACCTGCACTCTTCAATATATTCCTGGAAAGGATCATGGAAGATGCTTTGCATAACAACAAGGGCACTCTCGGTATCAAGGAAGAATAATCACCAACCTTAACTTCGCAGATGATATTGATGGTTTAGCAGGAGATGATAAAGTGCTGGCTGACTTGGTTGACAAACTATATAGGATATGATATGGAGATTAGCGCCGAGAAAACCAAACTGATAACAAATAACACCAATGGCATCAGTGCAGAAATAAAGGACAGTGGAGAGAAGCTGGAAAGAGTCACAAGCTTCAAATAATTTGGATCAATTATTACAGATGAGGGCTCCAAACCAACTTTGCACAAACATCAGCAGCAATAACAAGATTGAGACTAATAGGAAAAGATACCAACATTGCTTTTGGTTCCAAAATAAGGCTGATGCGCTCTTTTTGTATACTTGTGAAACATGGACGTTCACATCAGATCTACAAAGGATTCAAACATCCGAAATGAGATGCTACTTCAAGATGTTGGGCATCTCATACATTAGCCATGTAACCAACGAGGAAGTCCACAACAGGATCCAACGAGCCATCGGATCGTATGAAGGCCTTTTGACCAATGTACAAAAGCGCAAACTGAAGTGGTACGGTCATGTCTCGAGATCATCTGGACTGGCAAAAACAATCTTGCAAGGCACAGCGAGAGAAGTGCAGAAGAAGAGGCAGACAGAAAAAGAGATGGAAAGACAACATTAAGGAGTGGACATGCCTGAGATTTGGAGATTACCAAAGGGCAGTAGAGAACAGGGAAAGACGGAGAGAATTGGTTGTAAAGTCAACTGTGGTGCCCCAACGACCTCTTGGGTTAAGGGATTGATGATGATGATGATGATGATGATGATGATGATGATGGTTAAATGCTGACAAGACTGTTAGTTACTTTTATCAAGAGGATTGTTCTTTGTGAAAACCTGAGCTACATTTTGAGCTTACTGCAGATGATTACAACAAAAAACACACTTAACAGTAAAGTTATATCAGTTAGATCTGTAACATGGTCAACAAGGCTGGATGCTCTAACTTTTATCAGCTTGAAAGGAAATTGATCCCCTGTAGCCTTTCTTAAACTTCATTTAATTGTATACACTCAGCTTGAAATACTGTAAGTATGATACTATTCTCCTTTATGGTCTTGATAATTTAATGAGTGAAAGGGTCAAAAGCAACCCCCTTGCCAATTCCTAGTGACATATTTACATGAAACATAGTTATGCTGTCGCAAATTAACTGGTATTCTTTACAATTCTATACCTTCAACAGGAATGAGATCTTATCTTGACAATCAGAACTTTTGTCAGGCAAAATAGACATAAATGGTTGACCTGAAGTTCAACGTATCGCGCACACTTCCTTTTGTTTACTCTGTACGTATATCTATATTTGTCCGTCATTGTAGATTGTACTTTAATATAATGGTCATTGGGAAACAACTTCTTAACATAGTTAACTTTTGTCTACATGAATAAGACGTTGCAACAGACTTTTGATCGCAGAATGTACTAGAATACTTTCATGGAGCTTTCCAATCAGACATTATTCACATATAGATAATTCCAGATCACTTTTGTGCCATAGACAAAGTAAAATTAGTTGTTCATGTCCCAAAGAACAAGTATATAAACGTTGGAATGCAATCTGTATAGCGACTCTGGTTTAAACAATCTTCGGAATTCTGAAATATTAAGCGATCATGACGAGAAACTTCTACATCTACAATCACAGGAAAAGAGTGGATTAAAGCCGGCATTATCTGAAAATGAGCACATGTTTCCTGATTTTGAAAAGAAATATATACAATCTATCATGACGTTGATATTACAGGTTGTACACCCGTGAAAGAGCACCTTCAGGAGACACATTGACTCAAAGTTCCATTGCCTAATGAACATGATAACATCTGATCTAGATAATTCTAAAGGCCGCATAAATCACATCATAATCTTGATCGACAGATGGAAAGGTCACTTGGTAACCATGATGCTAATTTGAAAATTAATTTAGGTAATGGTCAACTGTGCCGTATTTGTGTCAGGGAATTGTATAGATATGTCTTTTTATTAAAAACATGTAGTCGGGTTTCGTTTCGTGTGTACAGCGTTACTTGAGGGTGATTTGTGTATATCGCATATTATTTCGAAACAATCAGTCCGTTTCATCCTAAGCTGCACGAGCGAAGTGCTTGAATTGTGAAAACCGATATTCGTCAAGCGCACAGACGATGTAGGGCTACATGGTTGATGTGTAAAGTATCTCACCGTAGAGCAAAATTTCACATTACGAGAAGTCTTGTCAGTGAGCAGTCTACTTTATCGATTCGCGATCTCCAGCTGTAGAGCTGATTGATAATTGATTGACTGGTGGAAAGTTTGACTGGTTGATTGATGATTGATTCACTGACCAGTGATTTACTGCTGGTTGATTGACTGGTAGCCAAGTATTGTACTGGAAGAGTGACGGAGGGATTTGCTGTATCTCCATATATGCACCGGACCGTAGGTGTCTTTTAGCCGTGGGCTAATTTGGGGTCTGTTATACCCAGTGTGCTGCTGAGGGAGAGGACGTTGGACGGAAGAAGATTCTGGCCAACAGCGTTACAGGGAATAAACGACTGACGGTATATTTAGGCAGACTAGGAGGGGCCGATCATTGGTGGTGGCTCCTCAACCTCCCAACGTAGCGTTGGGGCTGAGAAGATATTTCGCGTTTCATTATTTGAATGGGAAACTCATACATTTCACTATCTGAGTGAAACGCAACATTTTTTTTCTCTCTGAGTAAAGCATATCATATTTCACTGAAGTATATAATTTATTATAATTTGTGTGAAAATTGTCGACGTCAAGGTGAATCGTTTGATTTCATTGTGTGAAATCACTTTGAATCGTAAATCTCTGTACTATTTAAAGTTCTTTCCTTACTTATCAATTCATATTTCATTTACATTGCATTACATTATCAGGTTCGTGTACTTTATGTTAATTGTCCAACACTTGGATCTTGTGATGCGCACGAATTGAACATAATCTTTAACATTGAATCATTCATAAATAAAAATTGTATTTTTGTTACCATCATTGGTGTTCTTGGTTTTAATCAAACCCCAACCCGGTTATCTTGTTACAATTTGCCTGGCATTGATTAAGATAGATTGTGTGACAAGGTCAGGTTAAACGTGTAGAATCTTTTGACAAATTAAATTAATTAATTAAAAGTGTCCATAATATTGGTCAGTTATTTAAATTGTGATTATTTAAAAGTGACCAAGAAAATAAAAATGGTGTTGACCATCCATTACACAGTTTGTTTGAGCAAGGAAACAAGCACCAGATAATTTATTTCACGGCCTAGAAGGAAAGTTTGGTTTTTAATCTGGCTTTGCAACATTTTGAAGTGTATATTAATTCAAATCAAAACCCATTAAAATTATCATTAAGAAAAAAAAAATACAAATCAGAAATTGTTCAGTTGGAGTTTGATGATCAACTTCTTCTCGACAAGGTGGAATCACAAGTTGCGCACCTTTGTCTCTCCAATTCCAGATATCGGAGCCGTAGACATAAAGCCAATCACTTGGGACGACTTGTGGGCTTTTGCATACCCACCAACGATCTTGGTACAGAAACTCTTTCAGAAATTGAGATGTCAGACATGCAAGCTGATCCTGATTGCCTGTCCAATAGAAAAGTCCTGGCTGAATTTTTTTATCTGATCTTGCAATAGATTTGCCAAGGAATATTTCAACGGCGCTGAATCTTCTCAAACAACCAAGATCTCAGGTGTTCTACCTCTGCCATAATTGTCTTCTTATTTTGGCACGACTCTAGCCAGGACAGCCTTTCGAGAGAAATAACCGATATCTTCGATTGTTTAGACAGTCTCACCAGGAAGAAGGTCATCCGCTCTGAAAACCTATGGGGAAAAGCGGGGGTGTTTTCCGAAACTGATGCCAAATAAAAACATTATACTTTTGATTGTCCCGATCTCTCAACACGGCGAACTTTCTTTTCTGGCTCTACGACTAACAACAGTTCTACCCAATATGCATCATTTAGCACATGATAGATGACATTGAAACACTATAACAGAAGAGACACCGGTCATGATAACGATTTATCAGACCTACTATCCAATTTTCATTTGGATTTAACAAAATAGGTGACCATGTTTCCAAAATGTAATCTTTCCTGGGTTTTTGAAATGGCTCAATTCAGAAACATTTGAAACTTTAGAAACGACCTCGTGAAACCTGAAATGTTAGATCGTTCGACATTGCATTGTAATGATTTAGGTCGTTATCAAAATGGTTTAACCAAGCCTTTAAATATCAGATAATGGTAGATAGAGGATAATTCGTAAACGTTGAAGTAGTCGCTAAGAAATACAACCGTAACAAAGCCTGTACAAATCTAAAAGTCGGTACCTTCTTGGAATGATGTTCCTGGATAATAAACGAAATAGTTAGCTCATCAGGTAGAGCTGGCTCTGCTAGAAGACACGGATGCCACTGTTGTCATCATCAGTAATCGGCCTTAGGAGACACATGGTCAACGAAAGCCAAGCTCATCTTCATTAACGACCATTTAATCATTGTTTCCAATCAAAAGATTATAACTCATATACACGCTGAGTTACTGAATACATGTAAAATGTCGGAAAGGCGACATCTGTATGTAGTGGCTGTAGAAATGTAAGTATTTAGGATATATGATTCCTGTAACATTAAAGACAAATAAATTAACTATCACAATGCGTGATAGCATGCAATTCCTAGACTGCAAGATTCCTATTACTATTCCTATTATTATTCAGGAGATATGAATTTTCGATTATTTTCTGAACTCAAGGAAAATGGAAGTATGAACTTAAACGAGTTAATTCAAGAACCTATTACAAAGCTACATCATGATCATATTGTATGCAGCTAGGGCAATATATTTGTACCTTTCTCGCGACTCATTCCCTTTTCTATGAAGCCGAAGCTCTCTTCCTTCTACGATTTATTTAACGAGAGAAATTACTTATTAGCTTAAAACTTCGTTGCATGATATTTTAACTACATTGTATGTGATATAGCTGATATATATATATATATATATATATATATATATATATATATATATATATATATATATATATATATATATATATATATATATATTAGCGTAGTTTCCTTTTAAAGAAACAATTATACATTACGTGCTATATCAGTGATACAACGTCCATATTATACGTATAGATTTGAGCGAAGTCAATCTTGACCGTAAAGTCAAGTCCACTCTTGCTGATCATCATCTCGTCCATAATTAAATGTTCATGTCGTTGTATAGAGGGGACAATTTATAAATCATCTAAAACGTCCAAACAAATGACTTCTTTGCAGCAAGGGTTTAAGTATTCTTATTTCAAAAGACGAGAGAAAATGCGACATGGCATGTCATATGAAATGAAAAGTTGATATTGGAAATGAACTTCTGTCCATACTAAAAGCTCTAGTTCGATGTAGCAGAGATACTTCGTGCATAGGTGAGGTAATGCAATTTACAAGTAGCATGTAACATGTCGCACGGGGGATACCTAATACAAAACCAATATATTTTGTAAAAATGAAATTTTTAAAATTGAATGCTTCAGTCTCATTTGGGTCATTGTGGTTAGTAATATTTTGTGTGCATCCACTCATCTATAAAAAGGGGATTGACCCGGATTTATTTACGCCTCACTTTTGTTCATTATTACTAAATTTATATATTAGATATGGTCCAATGATATTACGGCACAATGCTTGCATACAGCAGTTTGAATAACAACGCTATTATTGTAGGATGAATTCCACAAGGACCCTCATTCACCAGCGACCTCTCTTATGACGCGGATAGTCATGGATCTGATTGAAATGGTCAGATCCTATTATTTAATTGCTACTTAATTTTCACTTAAGTTTAGTTCTTGACCATAGGTGATTCATTGTTATATAACGTCTCAACAATACAATGCATTAACATGTATTTGAGACGCTATTATATATATATATATATATATATATATATATATATATATATATATATATATATATATATATATATATATATAATTTCTTGTAGGATCCCTTTATGTACAACTCCTTCTCTTGTAACGCGTTGTGGCATACACGTGTTATAAAAAGGAAGCAGTGAATGTGTACAAACCTAATTTAGGTCTGTTCTTTTTTATCATTATTCCCCCCCCCCCCGCGCCAGCAAATGTGCTATTAATTTAAATGCTAAATCGTCCTTTATTTTAATGATGTCGAGCATACAATAAACAGAACCCTAGACGACGTATCTCTCAAGATAAGACTATTGAGTAATATCTCAGATAAAGTACAATGTCTCGGTTATATTGTATTGACGAACAGAGGTCTTAGTTCTTGCACTACCCAGGACTTAGGCGACTTGTTTTAAAATTAGGGACTCATGACAATACATTTAGTTATAAGCAACTTAAAGAAAGATATAATACGGATTCAATGACGTGCTGATCGTCATTGTTCACGTTTTCTTCTTCTGTTATCTTTGCTATCGTATACTAGCTCTAACCGGAGAATACGATCGATCAAATCACAAATGAAAAACAAGGTCCTGCATGTTATATGCCTCCAGTAGAGCAAGGTAGTCATTTTATATTTGCGGACAGGTGCTAAAGTAAGAATATCATTGATACAATACAATTACGTTTTTGATGATAAGCTTGAAGAGAACATATTGCATACCTCTTGTCAGTAGTTCAAAAAACTGTTAAGATTACGTACAAAATGCAAAACACACACACACACACACACACACACACACACATATTACTTGTGATCTTATACGTATATTACCAACTGGAGTGCTTGAATATAATTCCTCTGAAATAGAGCTCCTGGGGGTAGATTTATTGGATTGTATTTTAACATTGGACATATATCTAACGCATACAGAAAACATAACAAGAAATAGACTTTCAATATTGCATGTTAAATTTCGTCTTGACGTTTATATATGTTTGTGATATGGATTTTGAAACATACGTCCAATCCATTCAATTGATAAACATGTATGTAGGTCGTTTATGAATAGCAATTTGTGATCTTTCACTTTCTCAATATGTGTGTGTGTGTGTGTGTGTGTGTGTGTGTGTGTGTGTACACTTACTTACTTGAAAAGATCGATGTTTACTTTGAAATAAATATAAATTGCCAGATCTTTGTCGGTCATCACCCCTTGGTTGCCCCAGAGTCCAAAATGCCCTGCTAATGTTAACACGGCCAGCAATCGCACAAGTGCCAACTTAAAGGCCGTGTACTTAATATTAGTTGAGGAACTTAGTGCTTTAAATGCATCTGGTTTGTATTGATTCAGTGGAAGACTTTATATTTACACGGCAATGACACTGACTCTATAACGTTCTGGGTGCTGAGTTTTACTTCATTACCTTTCTCGGGAGTCACAGTGACGAAACGTGGGCATCGCTTAGAGTCCGCTATGACAGATTCTAAATGTCATGTGATGGCTTTAGTGCCCTTTCGGACAACTAGTCACAAAAACTTTTCATAATTAGTTTGATCGCGTCGAGGATGCAAGCCTCTTATCCACCATCCAACTCAGATTTCACCAAGATTATGTAATTGACTTAAGAAAGTATTGTTTTTGTTTCTAATAACGGCGATCTCGACTGGGGCAAAATTCACCTGCATATTTCTTTGTTAACAAATACGAGTCTGTCCGTTTCCGTGCGGAAAATTTCAACCAATTGGAACTCGTTTATTTTCCTGCTAGAAGAAGATGTAATTTCTTTAAAGTGGAAATCAGTATATATATATATATATATATATATATATATATATATATATATATATATATATATATATATATACGAATCTCTGCTGGTTTCGGCACTTAAAATTGCAGTTGCGTCAGTTGATATATGAAGAGAAGATTTCCATTGGTCAGAACAAAATCATGTGATCCACCCAATTGCGTTTATTTCTGGATGAACTGTACGGAAAACTCCTTTTTACTAACTTCTATAAATAGAGTCACGTGCAAAACAGCTAACGTAAACACTGAACTAGAAGGCATATACACTGCACGACTTTAAAAAGAAATGAAACGGTGGGTTTTATTTTATTTAGAAAACTGAATAAATCGATTTGAAAGAATCAAATAACACATTTTTGCTGTTTGTCTTTTTTTTTTTTTTTTCTAAATATAAACAATTCTTTATTTGACTAGATTTTAATAATAATAGCTGGGAGACTCAAAATCTGCCACGAACATTGATTCTACGGCACTTTCACTGCAGCTCGTTACAAATGAATTTAATACTATAGGTAAATAGATAACCGGATTGTGAGGAGGGCGTTCAAAGATCTAAGACTATAACAATGGTGATTTAAAGTCATACAACGTAAGACGTCGACCTTGATAGTTACGATGTGCGGTGGATGGGAGATCGGCTACACCTCCATCGTAACTGTTGCTGGTAGTGCCGATGTCTTGTACTGTTTGATTATTGGAACCCCATCATTATAACCATTTACCGATAGTCTTAAATTCATTTGTAAGTATCCTCTGTATTTTACCTAAACTGTTAATCCACACGAAAATAGCTTTAAAGATGTGAAAATTTGTTTTTCACATGTGTGGACAATAACAATTCACAAGTCACAAAAAAACCCACATCCTTTGCTTTGAATATTGAACTTCTACTCAGATCACATATGCCAGTTTAGATAAAAGATTAAGATCACGCTGTGGAATGCTCAAAACCTTAGATAGCCAACAAATGGGAGAATTTTTTGCTTGATATTGAAGTAGCTATTACGTTGCTGATGGAGAATTCCCTGTTCTATAAATAGCTACGTAGCAAACGCCTCAACAAGAACTCAAAACCTTAAACAGGCTCTATAACAGATAAGAAACATCTTTAAAAACCAAAATAACAATAACATCATAAACAAAAATTATTTGTAATTGCAATTATACGAGTTTAACGTTGTTTGTTGTGAGTTTATCGTGCTATAAACTGTTAGTTGCCGACTCACACAGATTACACAATGGCGTTGTTTGCTGTGTGATTCGGCAACTGACAGTTTATACCACGATAAACTCAGAAAAAAATTAAACTCTTAATTATTTCTGGCATGTGCTAAAATGCACCTCTCATGCAGTTGATAACACAATGTCGAATCTATTAGTGCCAAAGAACACTAACATATTGACGGTCTCAGCAACACATTGTTCAAACCATGTGCGGCTAGTAGTTGCGAGTCCATATAGTATACAGTCTTGCTCCTATCAATCAAACGATATCCCTGGAATACATTATTTCCATCGCGTAGGTTTTTTAAGACTCTGAGTGAACGTCCAACGCATATTTCACGACGATTATGCAACTGGCTTACAAAATATTGTTTTTATGTTTAAGAAAAGCCAAATCCGCTGCCACAATATCAAACGCAAAATTGAATTTTAACAAAACCTATTTATTTCATTCTCCGTCTCAGTGCGGGAAATGTGAACCAATTTCAACGCATTTATTTTCCCGCTCGAGAAAGGTTTTGTGTATTTCAGTACACGAATCTCTCTGCTCATGTGGCAGATAACACAACCAGAGTTGAATATATGACGGTCGAATAACCCTCATCGAGTGATTATAATTAGCGTGAATTCTTCTGGTCAATCTGAGTGTGACAGCAGGTTTGGGTTCAATTTTAACGCACAGAAGGCCCAAATATTTACCAAGGTTTTATTATTTAGCAGACGGTCTAAAAGGTAGATTGTTTGAGCCGAGTGCTCCTAGTTATTTTAGTCCTTTATGGTAAACAGGTTTGCCCTTATCGATAGAACGATAATTTTGGAATAAGGTAGACTGAACGATTTGAAAATGACACCTGAGTTATTTGTGTTCGATATGATTGGAATACGTCAACACTTTTTGTACTCCATCTTGGTATATAGTAGAGTCTATATTATCGGAGAGCTTGCCATACCTGGGATTGCATCCTAAACAAATCTGAAAAACAAATCAACTTTTATTCGTCTAGAAATTGTAATTTTCATACATGTCTATTGGGTCCGATAATGAATGTATTTTGTATCAGGCTGAAAAGTTATGGAGTAGACTGAACACTGTTCGAATTGCAGGCCGCAACGATTACCAACTAGGCTTTGTACTTCGTTGTGACCCGCATCATAGGATATATATATATATATATATATATATATATATATATATATATATATATATATATATATATATATACATACATACACAGAGCCTAGTTCAACCGATCCTCTCCCATGTAGAGTTCTCTTCAATCCGACATTGGTCATCATCGTTTACAGTTTAGCGTCTGAAAAAAACTTAGTTATGTATGTATGTATGTATGTATCTATGTATCTATGTATGTATGTATGTGAACCAACTTATGTCTCGCTAAATATGTGCATATAAATATATATGTGTATGATTACCATTTGACTATATATTAAGTTTATTGAGAAACAGCATACAACATAACATGGGGTATTATAATAGAGTGAAATGAAATACTTCAATCTGTGAAATTTAAGTCTCCATTAGTTTTGTTATGTGGAAATCCAAGCGTAAAAGCGTTGTTGTCTTTGTTGTTGTTGTTGTGGGGCTTAACGCCATTTTTCAGCACACGATATACATGGCGGCCAGTATTGCTGGTGGAGGAAGAAACCGGAAAATCCGCGGAAAGAACCATCGACCCACGAGAAGCTACTGGCAAGCTTTCCCACATATCCACATTCGCCGAATCTTAGACCCGAACCCACGCAGACAGAGGTGAGATGGCAGTGATCAGTAACGGAGAGCGCTTTAGACCACTTGGCCACTCGGGGCCCCCATTGTTGTCTTTGTATTTCCTTTCTTTCTAATACGTGGACTACAGGCCTGTCTTGTTTACCCTTAGGAAGAGGAAGTAAAAATAAATGCCATATCTATTAGCACTTGACAGGATATAAATTGATCTGTCGTAGCAAACTATATGCTTGCAATAATAAGCGATGACACGCTTGTACATCTCACTTAAGCTTTATAATTTTGATAACAGTGAAAAGAAAATATTTAAATAAAGCACATCGAAACATTGGAAAAAAAATCAATTATAAAGCATTTAATAAGCCGTTTGCATTTATTAGTAATCCACGTGCCAGATGGGAAAATAAGGAAACGTCTTGCAAACAATTATATACAACGGCATATATATATATATATATATATATATATATATATATATATATATATATATATATATATATATATATATAACGAGAGAGAGAGAGAGAGAGGATCATGGTACCGAGGAAACATGCAGATTAGATTAATAATACGATCAATAATGAACTGACCCCGTAATGCAGTAACAACACCAGCAGCATAGTTCTCATGCATCATCTTCATCCCATAGTGGAATAAAGGTCTCATGTACAGCAACTCACTGCTGGCGCGTCTCAAGTTGACTTTACATTCGTGTCATTGCATGGAACACCTTGCGAGGTATGTACATCGAACAAACGATTTCAACTGACACGTAAATAACAGAAAAAGCTATTATCCCCTGATCACATATAATTGTATATGGTCTTATTTCAATATGATGTACCAAATAGTATATGGAATGACTCCGATGTAATGAAACAGCTTAGAGAATTATAATTCTTGAAATGATACATGTATGCCTGCATGCATGCAAAAAAAGCTTGCTTACTCACGCGCGCATGCTTTTACAAGCATATACGTTCAAATACGCACTTTTATCATACAAGGGAATCATTTGGCTTGAACAATTCATTCCATACCATGTATTGAATAAATGGTATGCATTCATGGAGCGTGACACTGACACTATGTTTATAACTGTAAACATTCCAGAAATAAGATAGTAAACCAGGGTTTTTATTCTAAACATTCCAGGATATAACCACTATGTTCATAACATGTAGCTTTAAACACTACAAATTTAGACATTACGTTACGTTTGAAATTACATCTCCG
Organism: Megalonaias nervosa; assembly: GCA_016617855.1. Taxonomy (NCBI): domain Eukaryota; kingdom Metazoa; phylum Mollusca; class Bivalvia; order Unionida; family Unionidae; genus Megalonaias; species Megalonaias nervosa. The sequence continues at coordinate 13,075 of JAECUM010025990.1, read as the reverse complement.
TTAGACATTACGCTAGACATTACATCTCCGTTACCTATTTTACTTCAATATTTAGAAGGAATTTGACAGTACTGTATGATTAATTCTTCCAATGCATCATAATGAAAAATCAAAAAATGAAACATTTTGCACCTTTCCAAAGAAGGACTATATCGAAAGATGTTATCTTACGCTACGTTTTATGGATGAAACGTCATAATCAGATTAGAACAGTCTTTATGTGCCATACAAAGACAGCAACAGATGTATTACCTGCTATTAACCATAAAGATTAGAGAAATCGTTCTGTACTAAATGATAATTGCATCATTATCATCATCACCGGGTATGTTTTTCTTAACGTGGTTAAAATGTTAACTGCATGTATGTATGTATGTATGTATGTATGTATGTATGTATGTATGTATGTAAGATACTGTGGGTTTCCAGTGTTTTTCTTCCTCCATTTACACTAGCCACTAAGTATAGCCTAGCATGCCTATCATGCGCTTGAAAACGGCGTTAAACCAGAAACAATGACAGCAACTTGTATGCATGTATGCATTTTTTGTATGTATGCATAGTTGCATGTTGGTAGGTAGGTAGGTAGGTATGCATATGTTCTCCACTAAAACCTGGTTTATTCATTTGGTATATTTTGACATTCATATATTATTGTACTGAATTCTTCAATTGATGCTCCAGTAGCGACTTTGTTAATCAAGACATTTAGCTTGTGAATTATATTTGCATGATGGATGCACGTTGTTTAGGCAAATGAGAAAATCGCATTTTTATATTTTTATGTCACTTAATTGCAATATGTTGTCTCTGTTTATAAAAGAAAGCAGATCCTTATCTTTGCTGCTTTCTTTAATTAACAATTTCAATTCTTCCAATAACGATATGTACCACACGGTATTGTTGATAGTGCACACTTGAAATAAATAATGCAGATAATCTATTCGCTTAGAGTTCATTTATCTATCATATAAAAAACTATTTGTTAGCTTGTATTTATAATGGGTCAGTATCTTCATTCTACTATTCATTTTACCTTAACTTCCGCCTCGGATGCAAGAAGTCGTGGGTTCGATCCCCGGCAGAGTCATACCAAGGACTTCTAAAATTGGTACTAACAGCTGTCTCGCTTGGCGCTCAGCATTAAGAGGTTAATGTTAGGACTGGGCGGCCTGGTGTCAGGATAATGTGACTGGGTGAGACATCCTGCTACATATCTGCGGCATGATGTCCCAGTGCTAGACATCACTATAACCTGCCACACTGCAGACATCGTAGCGATATGACTGAAAAATTGTTAAAGTTAGGTTAAAAATCCAACACACACACACACACACACACACACACACACCCACTCGCGCGCATCCCTCTTCAATCAACCAATCGATCGGAGTGATATATGTATATATATATATATATATATATATATATATATATAGAGAGAGAGAGAGAGAGAGAGAGAGACAGAGAGACAGACAGACAGAGACAGAGAGAGACAGTGAGAGACAGAGACATGTATTCAATCCCAATTAATTGTGTATGATTTTCCTTTATTCACTTGGCTTGCCTTATCTTTATGCTGGCCTATTTTAGTACCTTTCCAATGTAATATTGTTGGCACTGACAGAACGTGTACTTTATGATATAATTTTACTGTTCGCTGCGTTGATTTATAAAACTTAATGTGGAGGTAAAAAAACATAATGTTTTGTGGCAGACATTAAATTCCACCATGGCCATTACGAGCTCCTTTGTGTGGGATATTTTTGCTTTAGTGACAGCAGTAAGTGTGTACGGCAATAGGCTTGTATAATGTATTAGCTTTCTTTGATCACTGGTTCTGATACCACATAAACATTTGATATCAATTTCCTAATTAACATATTAGATTGCTTTCCTCTGAATTTTTCGTAATAACATTATTCCTTTACAAAAATGCTAGGTGATAGATTCAAGTTGTTTTTTCTTTGAGACATTCGGCATGATAATGAATATTCTTATTCGGACATACTGATGCATAACTCTGTTAGATCTCCGACATGTGAGAGTCTGATAAAATGTCGGATTTATCTCGTTTTTCGATATTGCGCGTTTCGGTGAACTTACCTACATCTCTCTTTCACCAACATTTACATACATTTATATACATTTATTTACATTAATAGCAACATTTTCTGCAAAGAGTCAATCTAAAATTATAGGAAAAATACAGTTCAGCTCCATTTGCAAACATAAGCTAATTTAGTTTTGTCTCAATCTCCCAAAGTTTGCGTGAATGTGTACGTGAAATTAGGAGGTATCTTCTTAAGACCATTACATACGAAATCGTTTAATCTCATGAGCCAGTACAGCCAATTTTTCAGTTTAGAAGAATGCCTTCTTTTGGTGTCAGATGCTTTTGCATAGCGGTGATGTCATGATAAGATGATAATGCTATGTTGACATGTTTTCTGTGATTTATTTTCAGTGATTTTTGTCATACGACATTATTATGGATATCTATGCAGGCAGATGTGGCACTGATGACTGATGACCTCCAGGATTAATTTGCCGAGCCTGAAACGTTTCAGGAAAAAGGCTCATGTGGGCAGCTAGTGAGGTGTGAGTTGTTAGAGCTAAACATTTCCGAGCAGAACCCGGTTTAAGACAAACGGTATATTTCCAACGTCATAGTAAGTTCATAAAAGAGGAGTCAATAATTGACTTAAAGGGGACAATAAACGGTTTGAAGAGTCGTCCTGTAAATACTAAAGTCCCTCGAAGCAACGCCTATATTGTTAGCAAATATGATCACCGCTGCATAATTCATTAAGTAGAACCACTTTTTACTTACACGAATCTCTTTAAAGGTGCTGGAAAAGACCATCAACCTGTTGCTGTTTACTGAAGACAAAATGCAGCACAACGTATTGATCAATGATCTTTCCCGAATGCTGTGCAATAATAGCAAGCACAGATATTGAAAACACCTTGGCTGCCGGTGTTCCACGTCTTCTCCCAATCCGACCTTTTTGATGACTATGTAAAAGATTGTTCTGGTACAGGCTCGAAGCTTGAGAAGACCTTCCGATCAGAGCCAGAAAGAGTAAGCTACACTATAAGCATCTATTTCATCAGATGTCTGTACCACATTTCACTTAAGCTGACACTGAGCACTTTACCGTGCCCGTTAAAAGGGAAGTGGTTGATAGTACTTTGAGAGATGACTATAAAACTGCCATCTAATCCCCATAACGGCGTTTTGCACAGCGATGTCACAGTAAACAAAATCCAATTCTTTCCCCATCCCACCGTTACGTGCAGAGGAGAAGACGCTGTAGTCACGCTTTTCAAAAACCTAAGTTGGTGCTTATCCGAGACGTATTAGAAACTCTCGCAGTCTAAGTATGAAGATAGGGAACACCGAGGTATTTAAAGCGGCTAGATTTTGTCACATCTGCAGACATGTACGTATGTATATATGTATGTATGTATATATGTATGTATGTATGTCAAACAGAAAATCTGGGAATACAGTCGATCTTTTGTTAGTGAACAAAAACAGCGCAGCTTGTTCCTGCGTCATATCTAATTATCCACTTTCTCGGTTAGTTAGAAATTCTATTAAGAAAATTATGCATCGATTACTGAGAATTAGCCATTACAGTGGTGTCGTCCGCTAATCAGATAATGCAGGTGTAGGTCGGCACTATTCAGACCACAAGGGTTTGATCAAATTGTGTGATTAAATCATCTATCACAGCGAAAAGGTGCAACACTGACCTACACCATGCTTAATGACGAACGTTTGGAGAGTTTGCCGGTAAATTAAAGAGAACTCTTACCCTCTCAAAAGTCTTTCCTTGAAGTCCAAATATGCCCAACGCCGAAAGAAATATCTCGCTGTGCTAAACTGTGTTGAATAATTTAGCATCATCTAGAAACGTAATATTGACAAAAGCATGTCTATCCATATAATAAAATATAACTTCCTTGATACAGAAGCTGTTGTCGTACTACCGCAGTATTTATAATGCCCTATTGTAATGGATTTTGAAAAGAAATCTGTTTAGAAAATTTATTTCTGAACCACTGGAACTATAGTTATATATCTATGATCATTGATATTTAATTTGTGGTGCCTCCCAAGTTTAAGTATTGGCATTATCAAGCCTTGTTTAAAGTGACGTGGGTATTCCTGTGTCTCGCACACCTTTGTGAATATAGTTCAAGAACTGTATACTACTTGGAATGCCCCTAAAGAGTAAATTCTCTACAAAAAATACCGTCAGGACCACATGACTTATCTGTACTGAGAGACCTATTTGCTAAACTGATGTCACCTCTAATGGGAATTTTATTAAAACTTCATCGAAGTTGGCAAATGTTTCTTCCCTCTCTTTCCAAACCTCTTCTATGAGCCCATATCAATGATTGTCAACGTACCGATAAGTATTGTCAGGTAACAACAATCTAGAAAAATGATTTGCACATAACTCTCGAATAGTGCAGTGGTCGCTTACAATTGGTCCTTGTTAATCGATTTCGCAAGTATAATCCGGCTTATATATTTTCTTCTGTAAAAATTTATAGAATGCAGAAATATCAAGCACAACTACATTTTTATGATCTCCTTTACTTTCAACAATTCCTTTTCGAACGATGTCTTCTTTTTCTTATAATTCGTGCATGACGAATATTAACGGTCTCTTGTCCAAGCATTATTGATTCATTCCCTACATCTCCGTGCGAAACGTTGTAACATTTAATAGTTTCCAATACGGATTAGAGCACTGGCAAAAGCTCATTTTCAGCAGACACTTAGAAGAGGCGTCAAATTATGTCTATCATGTCATGAATAATGACTCCAATATAGACTTTCGACTCTCGTTCTGCCTTACACAGAGGAGTTTTAAAAAACAAATTCCTGTGTAGTGCTTCCTTATACCGACTTATCTGTTCTGTCATGGCTCTCTTCCAATTTACTGATATGATTATATGATCGGTGGCCATCGTTAGATTATGTACAAATAGTCTGACAAGCTCTATGTTTTACCAGATGATGAAATTTTCAAAGCTGACTTTCTATTGTATTTTCCCATAGCACTAAGTCGAACTTACTTTTTTGGAATTGTATATTGCCCATCAGAGATCTAAATAAACCATCGGCTGAGAAAAGGTAAATTCAGGTCTAATACACACAGATTGATTGTTGAAAGATACTAAATGCCTCTTGCACAAAAAAATTTCCAGAACAGCACCTCTAGTGTTTGGTGTTAAACTCTTGGTTTTGGAGCTAAACAGTGAACTTAACTGGCGTTGAAATCCACTGCTGGTGTGGGAATGCCCACGTTATCAAACCTATCAAACTGGTAGTTCAGTTCTTCTACTGTGTGGGAGTAACTTGCAAACCAAGCATGAGTTGAAGGCGAAGCGGAAAAAGGGCTGAGAAAACAAAGTTCTTACATTTATAATTATATTTGACCTCTACCTGAAAAGAAACTCTTTCGATACTAGCGCTAGACAAAGGATTATCACGTAGCGGCTTTTTTTTATAGAGAAATGTTATCTCCACGAACCTTCTGTGTTTTAGAATTTGTTTCAATTTCACTGTTAGTTTACTCTCCGAGCACGAAAACGAATTAAACACGGAAACGCATATTACACTATACCTGTAATGTTGTATGCTTAATTAGGTCAAATATTAACAACATTTGAATAGAGTTATCATGCTCGGGCAAGCACAGTGACTAAAGTATGTACAGAGTTCAATGCAGACTTTGTACAAAAAGTAATTAGCGATTTATAGAAGAATTTCTTCTAATTGACGAAAAATATGAAATCGCAATAAAGCTAATACTGTATAAATGTGTATAAAATGGGCAGATGCGTTGATTAGTTTTGATGTTAAAAAGTAGTATTTACCTAGGTTTCACTCTGTGGGAATGATCAAAATGTTGAATCTACTAATTTTGTTATATTAAGCTGATGAAACGAATACGGAACAGAACGCAATATCGTGTGACTGATTAGGACACATGTTGACAACTGAAAACATTTCTAAGTACACGTGACAAGACATCAAGATTTATGAACAAGAGATTGCAAGAAGAATAATGTAATTTTTATACAACAAATGAGTACTAAATGTCCAACCTTCTGCTAATGAGCTGAACTGCACGCACATTGGAGTGTTGTGTACGTTAAGATCAAAGGTATATTCTTTTAACCCTAATTAATGTGAACAGAGACCATGAAAAGTTTGAGAACCATGTGCTACACGGACTCTAAACTTTGATATGTATCGTGAATGGCAGTCAGTTGCAAGGACAATTATTAATAAAATCCATCTTTTCCATCATAATATTGACGTCATCTAAGTAAATAACGCAGCTGTGTTATGTAATGATGATAAAAACATGGCTTCATCCAAACAATGATGATCTCTACAATAGAAGTAAATACCGTATTTAAAACAATAAAGGTCACTGATTGACTGAAATTATGTTGTTGTTGTTGTTGTGGGGCTTAACGCCATTTTTCAGCACACGATAGGCTATACATGGCGGCCAGTATTAATGGTGGAGGAAGAAACCGGGAAATCCGCGGAAAGAACCACCGACCCACGAGAAGCTACTGGCAAGCTTTCTCACATATCCACATTCGCCGAATCTTAGACCCGAACCCACGCAGACAGAGGTGAGATGGCAGTGATCCGTAACGGAGAGCGCTTTAGACCACTTGGCCACTCGGGGCCCCCCTGAAATTATGTACCAGAATATATATTTCATTTATTTTTGAATAATTCTGCATATGTTTAAATTGTGTAGCGATTCAGCTGCCAACCCACATCGTAACTATCAAGGTCGGCGTTGTACATTGTAGGGCTGTGAATCCAATTGTATTATTGTTAGTCTTTGAACACCCTCCTCCCGATCCCTATGTCCATTTAGCTATAGTTTTAAATTCATTTGTAGCTAACTGCAGTGAAAGCGCTGTAGCCCCAATGTTCTTAGCAAATGTTGAATTCTCAGCTTTTTCAAATCTAGTCAAAGAAAGAATTATTTATATTCAGAAAAACAGTTGAAAAAGATGTGTTATTTGATTCTGTCAAATCAACTGATTCACTTTTCTAAATAAAATATGAACCAGCTGTTTTCAGGTCCTTTTAAAGGCATGCATTGTGTATGCCTTCCAGTTCAGTGTTTACGTTAGTTACTTTGCGCATGGTTCTATTCATAGGATCTATTTATAGTATTTAGTATAAAATAGGTCTCCATATAGTTTATATATACGTATATGTATATGTATATATATATATATATATATATATATAATGGGCACTTTGAGATAGGCACTGTGGCACTATATGAGTTGCTTGTATAACTTGGTCTTTTCCTCATAAGTACATATAGGTACTTGCTTACAGAGGTAGAAGGAGCTGTATTTTAAAGACGCAGGTTATTTCCCATAGAGCACAGTTTGGTATCTGTTTACCCTTGGGTCATTGTTTACAGAATCTGATTATTGGATATATGAGATCAATTATTCTTGAGTTAATTGAAATGCATGTAAAAGTACCATCTACATTCCCAGGGTCACACTTATATTCGGAAAGATTTGGTATAATTTACACCTGTTTTCCATGAAGCTATTTTTAATTGTGTTCTATGGATATAAGGACATTACTCATTCATATATATGCTACGCAAACGATGCACGTAAATAGTTGGTAGAGCAATAAACTCGTGATTTAAGGGTCGTTGGTTAAATATCCGCCCAGGCCAGTCACATTGGGTGCGTTCTTTAGGAAATGCGCGTAGCTGTGCATGTGCACTTATAGCCAATACTATGGCACAAGTGACGAGTATACCAACAAAACAAAAACGAAATAGTACTTACACACGTTTTCTTAATAGTTTTGTGCTTTTATAAATAATAGAAATTCACTTTATTTCATTATTGCAAAGATACCATATATGCGTGTCTCAGATAGTGGCCAATAATTCGTACACACAGTAATTCCATACCTAGAGTATTTACACGCAATGAAGATTCAGCAGATGAGAGGCTAGACATGGTGGCCAGTATAATTGGTGAAGGGAGAACCCGAAAAAACCCAAATAAGAGCCACCGACCTACGTAAAGCTACCGACAAGCTTTCTTAAATATCCACATTGAGTGAGATGGCCATGATCTATAAAGGCAACAGATTGAGACACTTGGAAGTCAAGTAAAAGATTTTAAAATGTTGCTAGCAAAGTTTTGAACTAAAACTTCTGCCTCATAAACTGTAGCGGCTATGAAAGAAAAGGATGATTCGACAGAGATAAAATTGTCTCTGAAATAATTGCATTTTATTCCTGTTTAGCAAGTCGTATATTCAGTATTCCAAGCACTGTTAGCACACACGTACGGGTATGCGTGCGTACGTGAAAAATGTCATTAAATGCCTCTTCACAGTTAATACATGGCACATACATCGTTGGTTTTGGTAGTGCAGTGTGAGTAGATTGTGTCAACAAGTTGTAACTTTATACTGGAGTTGGGTTATGGCTTAGAGACGATATTTGATAAATTACATATGTATCCTTGCTTGTTTGCCCCACATCTCTGACAACCAGCTTGTGTGTGATTAATGATCAGAGTATCAAAATATGTCATAATAAAAGCATGTGTCTGTCCGGTGATCATTCTTTACTTCAGCCTTCTTGCCGGACCCCCATTCCCATCCAACACAGTGCACTCTGAATATTTGTCATTGTCCCATACTATGTAGATTATTGAGACAAGATAGAACAGTAATATAAACACTTCTTGGTAATGAAGAGGATTGGCTATAGGGCACAACAAGACATATTTACGTACGCAACTGAATTTAGCTCCAGTGTGATAACTTGGAAGCAGTTACGGATACAATTCAATAACCTTGCAAGCGTATAGTGGTCATTGAAAGACTAGATGCACATTGGGAGTTGCTATTTCTACCGGGAGATTACATTGTCGTTAGATACCTACCTAAGAGCTTTAAACTTTGAGGTAAAATATCACAATATGCTTTCAAATAAAACTAGGATGCATACTTTTCTATCTGAACTGTCGACAACTTCCTGGTGTGTAGTTACCTATACGCGCATTTGTAGTGCGTAAAATGGACTATAATAAACGCGATATACAGGAGAGGCACATGTAAGTAATGCAGCAGGCGATATGTACAGTGAATAATGCGCAATATTTTGGAAGTGCTTTTCAGTAGAGAAACATTCGGTTCTGTTTTGAATGAGCTTGTCCTAGCGATGTTATTCTTACTCAAAAAAGTTAAACACCTTTAAGTTTTTAGAACAGATTCTGCGAGTACAGATTTATAAAGGATTATGTGCTCCATGTTGTGAAAAATTGAATATTAAGATGTCATCACTGAAAGGGAGTGTAAAAGATACTGTTGATCGTGATTCCGAATGTGAATCACCGTCTGTTGGCTGCGACTTTGTTGGAGAAATAACAACAGTACCAGCCAAGACAGAAACGGAAGTTTTCAAAGTCTCTGATATTCGCCGGATTAAAGAATTTATGTTGAAAGATTTGGAAGTCGACACTATTCCCGGATATATTGATGTAGCCTGCTTGCCCAATGGTAGAATTGTAATTGCGGATTACAAAAACTCCAGATGCTGTCTTTGTAGCTCATCCTACCAGCATCTTTCGGACTTCAAAGTGTCTTCAAAGCCATGGTCAATTTGTCCTGTGGATACAAGCGAAGTTGCAATTGTACTTCCCGATGAAAACAAAATACAGCTCCTGAGAGCTGATGATTCAATTCAGCCCTCAGGGTTCATAAAAACAAAACGGGTATGTGTGGCGGTAGTTGCTCTCAGCAGGAATGAATTTGTTTTCTGTGACCCTGGAACTAAATCAGACAGGAATATTTACTGGGGAGTTATCGCCAGGGACGGACGAGAGAAATCATGTTTCCAATTCTCCAGTGGCAACAAGCATTCACCTACTGTGTACCTTGCACTGAATTCGTCTAAAACGCAAGTCTATATTTCGTGTTCTGCAACACAGTCTGTGCTCTGTTTTGGATTGAATGGAAAGATAAAGTTTGAACACAAGATTGAAGAAAGTTGCCCGAAAGGAATTCAGTTAGACAGCCAGGATAATGTGTATGTAGTGCTACATGAGTCTAACAGCATTTGTCTTCTTTCCCCATATGGACAGCTCCAGCGAAGCTTTAGTTTCAATATCCCATCGTTTCCTATTGCACTTTCTTTTAAACATTCCAGCAATGAATTTATCCTCACAAACGGTTCAGAGACAGATCGGAAGATTTGTTATGTATATCAATTGGCTTAACGATTGAATTAAAATAAATCAGCAATTACCCCATGCTCTTTGTAATTGCTGAGATTTTGTAAGTTCAGTTCTGAAGCTTCAATTTTGCTTGATTTTTGTCACATTATATACATGTGAGTTACGTATACTGAGTGTGGAGATATATATATATATATATATATATATATATATATATATATATATATATATATATATATATATATAACACCAAATATTTAATTCATATAATATCTATTAACAAAGATTTTCTTGTGTGTTTGTGTAGACTGTTTCTAACGATTTGTATACTGCCTTTTCTATACTCTCCCTTTTAGTTCATTTACTTCGCATTTGTTCTTGGCTATGAGACTGGTATGCCATAAGTAATAGATATTTGTTATAGCATTTTTTGGTTTCATCAAATGGTTCGCATGTTGGGCCTCCATACGCAGCTCTCCCTTCCTCAGCCCCACATAATCATCCATTCCTTGGGAAGAGTACTGCGCTGACTGGCTGAAATGCAGTTCATGCACATTAGTTTTGGTTCTGTGCTTTGATAATTAGCATTAGTTCAGAGAGAAGGGGGAAAGGATGACATTCTTATGCCGTTTCCAAAGTAAAATGTTGAGTTTTAACGTAAACCTGTAGAAGTGACGCTTCACCATTATTGACACTGATTAGTGTTCTAGCTACGTTATGCATATAGATGAGCTTTATTCACTTTGCATAAAACTGGTTTCCAATGCATATATATATATATATATATATATATATATATATATATATATATATATATATATATATATATATATATATATATATTCTGCCATAAGACTGCTACACCTGAGGGATACTGTATTCGTTATCAGACGTACGATAGTAACCTACCAACGGCAGGGTGTTTCAGATTTAGTGGCTTATATCTCGTTACTGTTGGTCTTATCAGGTCTAACCGATCATGATACTAAATGCATACTGTACATTTCATTGTTCTCGTATTCTTTGCTATTTGAATGCCTGTTTGGCCAAATGGTATCCTGGCCTTTTGGTTTATTCCATACGGCAATTTGGTCTTTGGTTTATTCCATACGGCAATTTTGGCCCTTGGTGTATTCCATAGAGCAATTTAGCATGTTGGTTTAGTCGATGCATCAATTTGGCCTGATGGGTAATTCCATTTGGCAAATTGGCTTGTTGGTTTATTCCATACAGAAATTTAGTCAGTTGGATTATTCCATATGCAGAGTAACATTTGCAAGAACTGATTTTGTAACATTTTTAATGATTGAGATGCAGTTAGCAAATTGGTTGTAATACAGATTTTCTTTTTCTTTTTAAGAAGTGGTCTTCTTGCTTGTAGTTTATATCCATTAATTCAACAGTTATAGATGTATGTACATTCATATTTATATCAATTGCCAAGTATTTGATTAATTTTAAACACAGTAAATACCTACGTTTTTCAGCGCAGATATACCGATACATTTCACTAGTTATGCGTATATATTTTATTGTCAAGAGTAGCGACGCTACGACTGAAAATATATGTTCCGCTTAACGGGTGAAATATTTCCATATAGCTTGAACATATCATGCATCAAACTGTGTATTTTGTCAAAATAGTGACTTTATGCGTACGAATCTGAAGAGATTTTTAACTTTGTTATGTATCATGTGCGAAATGATACTTTTGTGATGGGGTAATATAGGAACAGTAGAGGGCGGCTGAGTCTGAATAACATGAGCGTAACATTGTTTTGCAACAGACTTTAAAGATTTTGACTTGCAAGGTGTTTCGTTCTTTATTTCATTTGTTTCTGCATTTTAATTTGACTTGTAGCTGCTTAGGCAAACTGCAGTCTTCTTCCATAGCAGATGCTGCATTTAAGTTAGATTGTCACCTAATTACGTTTTGAGATCAATGCTAATAAGTGCAAGATTTACCCATGCTTTTAAATATTATATTGATGCGTGATACAAGTTGAACTTTAAAAAGTATAATGCTATGTTTAATCCCATTTTCTTTTTCTTGCACGGATGTTCATAGATTATTACAGGTATGCAGATTAGACAGAACGGGAACACACCTCTACTGGGCTGCCTATAAACGAGGGCAGGCTATTGCAGTATAGCATAATTAACTAAATGAATAACGGCGATATATGCTATGACAAATACCAACAGGTCATGTAGATCATTCACTCCCAGTTTCCATTATTTATCTAGAAAATTAATAATAAAAAGGCAATGGTTCTCTTTGCTGGTCGGATTTCATTTCTACGCATTTCTAGATGGTACATCTTTGATTGCATAAATAAACGCTATATGGTGTGCAGATGACACATTCTAGGTCTATACATCTTGTTGTGGAAGATTATAAATGGAGGTAGAAAGAGAAGGAGCAGAATAAGAAAAAAATCGAAAAGGCCTAAATATGGAAATGCAGGTTTGAATAGCAAACACGAGATCAGAGATATTTCCTCAATGAGGAAAGGTAATTTCAAAAGGTATGTCACTATTGTGGCATAAAAGAAATAGTATCGCCACTATGGAGAGATAATGTTTCTCCCACCGGTATATTTCAATATCTCACTATAAAATATGTAATAAAATATAATATTAACAATGTTTCTCCTGTTTCGTGTTTACCCTTTTCCTAACTATGTACTCTGTCTTTGGTGCCTTCTCACTGTCCGCTCATGTTTTTTGACATGGATTACAAAGTGACAGGCGTGCATATATACATACTGATAAACGAAAACAT